>JAJIBD010005853.1:0-107047 GCA_021461705.1 Cryptotis parvus | reverse complement strand
ACACTCACACCCATGAACACTAACTCCAAAATGCTAGAGCTAATTCCTGTACAGACATGGAGGGATAAGCAGGGCATAACCAAAGGTGTATGCTTATTGCTCCCACAATGAGGTAGAAATCTGCTTTGGTGCAAAATCTTCAGGGGGCCACACCTCTGCTTTCCAAGGCTTAAGAGATGGTAATGTAGAGTGCTGCTCTTCTCCCAAGCTAATAAACAATCATTTCTTTTTTTTGTGGGTCACACCCAGCAATGCTCAGGGGTTACTCCTGGCTCTGCACTCAGGAATTACTCCTAGCAGTGCTCAGGGGACCATATGGGATGCCGGGGATCGAACCCCAGTCAGCTGCACGCAAGGCAAACGCCCTCCCCCACTGGACTATCACTCCAGCCCCATAAACAGTCATTTCTATAATACATCTAGTTCTCTTATATAAACACAAGTAAGAGGGACAGGCATATGTAACTATACCCAAGATTTAATATATAGGGTGATTTTTCATGGGGAGATCACATCTTACCTGATTGATCCTTTCATTCCCCTTAGGGTCCTATCTCCAAAACAACAGTCTTGCTTTGCTCCAAAGCAAGTCTTAAGTGCTCTGCTCTGCTGCAAGGCCATTCAGGGCTTATCAGGACAAAGTTGATTATTGGCCCTGCTCTTATCTTTGGATCAGAGTGGGACTTATTCTAAAAGTTGTCCCATTTGTAGCCAGGGTGCACTCTTTTTCTGGTACGATCCAGTCCCTTATAGAGGCCCCTTATACCATCCAGTCCCTTATAGAGGATCTTGCCCATAGGGTTAAGATCAATGTAGATAGTGCTCAGGTGTATAGTTGGGAAATATGACAGAAACCCCAGGAGCAAAGAAGTTGGAGTTAAAACAACTCACCATTGAGCTGCCAGACCATCTTTTTGTGTTTATAGAAGAAACAAATCCCTTGTTCTAAATGTATGTGAAAGGCTTATAGGAAGGAGAAAAATAATGCAAAAATTAACAATGCAAAAATTCCAGGGCTAGAAAGCAGGGGTGATCCAACACCAGTTGTTCCAAAGTAAGAGGGTAACAGCAAAGGGGCAAGTTAAGGGAAAAAACAGAAAAAGGAATGCAATCACTAACACCAGACTTTCTTGGGGTGGGGGCCTGGGCCGGGGGCAAACGGAAGTTAAACTACACTCAGAAGTGCCCAGGGCTTACTTCTAGCTCTGGGCTCAGGGAGCACTCTAGGGGGCTAAGGGCCTGTAAGCAGTGTTGGGGAGTGAACCAGGAAGTGCCAGGTGCAAGACTAGCTTCTCATCCCTGTACTATCTCTCTTCAACCTCTGACATCATACTTTCAAATAAGAAATAAAAATGATTTACTTCTATATTTTAAGACAGTGTTCAATATTTTCACATAATCATAAAATAGATAACAGTCAGCTCCATCCTTTACACATAGACTAGAAAGACTGCTAGACTTCTCTCTCTCTCTTCCTGCTTCCTTCTGGCATTGAGGTAGGAAATTTCCTATTCTACACCCCTATTCCTAATTCTTCTGACAAAATAAGAGAATAGTTTAGAAAGCCTTCATCTAGTGGCTGGAGCTGTCATAAATGTTCAGTCAAGGTCTGCACTCTTCTGAGTTTTATGACACTATTACATTACAAAGGTGAAACTCAATGAGACTGTTATATGGGCACAGGTGCATTATAATGTGCTAAGTATTATAATGATACTTTACAACATTTTACAACACAATTCACATATCCATGAGTAAGCAAGTATTTCTTTTTATTTTTATTTTTTAATTTTTTTTTATTATACCACCATGTGACACACAATTACAAAAACGTTCATGTTTGGGTTTCAGTCATACATTGTTCCAGCATCTGCCCCTCCACCAGTGCCCTAATCCCACCACCAGTGGCCCCAGATTGCATCCCACCCACCCCCAGCTTGCCTCTGTAGCAGGCACTTTTCCTAAGCAAGTATTTCTATCTTCACTGTATTAGTTTCCCCGCTACAATACTAAATTATCAGAAATGACTTAGACCACACAAATTTCCATTCCTAAAGTTCTGGGAGGTTCATATATCTGAAAACAAGAAGCCAGCAGGATTACATTTTCTTATTTGTTTTTTGTTTTTGGTGTGTGTGTG
This sequence comes from Cryptotis parvus, assembly GCA_021461705.1. Classification (NCBI taxonomy): domain Eukaryota; kingdom Metazoa; phylum Chordata; class Mammalia; order Eulipotyphla; family Soricidae; genus Cryptotis; species Cryptotis parvus. The sequence goes on along the minus strand of JAJIBD010005853.1, from coordinate 104,907 downwards.
TGTGTGTGTGTGTGTGTGTGTGTAGAGGTGGAGTATGTGGTGACACCCAACAGTGCTCAGGAATTTACTCCTGTCTGCAGGCCCTGCCTACGATTACAAGAATCCAGAGATTTGTTCTTATTTTCCATTGTCATCTTCACATCCTTAATGATACAGAACTGCAAAGATCCTATAATAAATAAGATCCCAAACGGGTCCGCTATTAAGGCGGTGGGGGACGGGAGGGGGGGGTACATTGGTGGGGTGGAGGTGGGGCGCTGGTGGAGGGATGGGTGCTGGAATACTGTATTACCAAGAACCAATTATGAACACCTTTGTAATTGTGGTGTTTCACGGTGGTATAATAAAAAATTAAAATAAATAAAATAAAATAAAGATCCATAATAATAAATAAATAAATAAATAAATAAGATCCCACTCATGGATTATGGGAGAAGATAAATTTTTGTAGTAAACTATTCAACCTTACAAGTGTCTCCTGTCGAAAATGTTGTAATTTTACTTGCAATACAAAGTTGTTCCAATATGGGAAAAATATGTGAGAGAAGTCATTTCTTCAATCAAAAAGGATATTTTTGTTGTTGTTGTTGTTGTTGTTGTTGTGATTGAGACTTTGTAATTTATGATACTGTTATGCTTTGTTGTTCATATGATTCTAACACCACATCCACCACCAGTATAATTTTTTAACAAATATGCCTTTGCCAGAAAAATCCAATCTCTTCCATTATGACTCCAATTTCATCCTTTGTGGTGTATCCTAGGTATCTAAATGCCAAAGTATTGTGCATTATTTAAGTTTCCATTCCAACATGCAGAGCTGTCTTTTAGAAAACTGATACAGTTGCTTTAAGATTCTAATGATGTGGTGTTTTAAAAAAAAATTCTTACGTAGGCATGTTTATGCTAAATAACTTAGGTTTTTGTTGCCAGTTTTTTATTCTTTTCCTTTACTGCATTTTTGAGACATGTTAAACAGCACACACCATACAACTCAAACATAATCTTCCAATGATATAATGACACCCTCCGCTTTTATTCCCATCCCCACCCCGCTATCTTTTATTGTTGCAATTTTGTTGTAATGACAGGGGTCGCATACAAGGCCTAACTGTGATGCTTGCACATTTTAGCCAATATGCTCACCTGGGGGGGGTACACTTCTATAGTTGTGTACATGTGCTCATGAGGGGTCACAATTGCTTTAGTTGTGATGCTTGTACAGGTGCTAGTTGCAGTACTTTCTGGTATTTGCCCAGAGTTACACATCTTGACCATGGTGCTCCCACACTGCTTATAGCTTCTAGACACACCCCTGGAGTTGAAGTACTCAAACACATAAGCAGGAGTATGGCCAGGACTTACTTGTTCCACCAGAGATCACAAGCAGCAGAGCTACCAGCCTCACAAAACTGAGACCAAAGCCGTGCTCAATACACATGACAACAGTATGGATAAAACTCCAGGCCTTAAGCCTGCAAGCCATTTTCTAAGTCATCAAGCTATCCCCTAGAATCCCCTTATGGCAAAAGTTTGGTTTATGGCACTTAACTTTCATAAAGTGCATACTTATTATCTATTTTCCTTCACTCTCAAAGGAACAGACATCTCTGAATGTAGCAGTTATGTGTACCTGTGTCGAGAACTCAACAAGACAAACGACCTAGCACCTAAGTTGCGCAGGAGGAAGAGAGCAGTGTGGAACGCCTTCAAGAGCATCGAAGAAATAGCTAAAAGGACAAAGAACCTCCAGCTCCAGGCACATCTCTTTGACTCCACCGTTCTCCCTGCATTAACATACGCCTCAGGGGCCAGAGCACAGCGGGTAGGGCATTTGCCTTGCACATGGCTGCTGGGTTCCATCCAGCATTCCATATGGTCCCCCAGGCACCGCCAGGAATAATTCCTGAGTAAAGGGCCAGGAGTAACCCCTGAGCCGTCTCTGGGTGTGACCCAAAAAGAGAAATATATATAAATATATATATATTATATATATACTTATATATATATATTATATATATTTATATATTAAATATATATTTATATATTATATATCTAAGGCATATATATATATGTAAATATATATATATATATATATATATACACATATATATATATATATATATATATATATATAATATATATATATTGGGGGGATATATATATATATATATATATATATATATGCCCAGAGCCAGTTATATCCTCAGAGAACTGGGCCCTACGAAAAGCACCCGATGAGAATGCTATTCGGGTCTCCCAAAGAGGAATCGGAAGAGTTATGCTTGGAATATCATGCCTCACTCAAGGGAGAGAAGGAATCTGGAGCTCTGACCTCTGTCGCTCTTCCAGAGTCAGAGACACTGTCTCGTTTGCCAAGGCATCGAAAACCAGTTGGACTGGACATGTAATGCGATTTGGAGATGACCGCTGGACTAGAGCCATTACTGACTGGATCCCACAGGATGTCAAAAGATCAGGTGGCCGCCCACCTACAAGATGGTTAGACTTCTTCGTCAAGACCCTGAATGAATGGTTTGAGACTCTTCATATTCCTGAAGCAAGCAGATGCCATTGGGCTACACTGGCATGTGACAGGTACAAATGGGAACATGTCAAGCGATCAAATGATCAAGTGATCAAGTGATTATCTATTTTCATTTCTGGTAGGATCTGCCTGTAAGAGTGGGCCACCAAGCTCCCTCAGGAATTACTTTATATTTATTGTGCATTTATTATTGTATTCTTCTTTTCATAATATTAGAATTCTTTCAAATTTTGTTTGCCTCTGGTATAATTAGGTTTATTTTGGGGATCTTTGATCTCTCAGGCAATTTTACATATAAATTTATGATAATTCTTTCATTGCTTTATACTATTTTAGCCTAGGAGACATTCAGTAGGAAATGCTCTACTTTTGTTTTTTTTTTTTTAATTTTTTATTTTTACAATTACAAAGATATACAATTAAAAAGTTCATATTTGGGTTTTGGTCATACAGTGTTTCAGCACCCATCCCGCCATCAGTGCCCATTTCCCACCACCAACGTCCCCGGATCCCTCCCCCTCCCCCCCCAACCCTCCTCCATGGCAGGTTCTTTATTTCTTTCCCTTTCTCTCTCTTTCTCTTTTCCCTCCATTCCAGACTATGGATTACAGAACATACATTAAAGGGTTGCCATGTGTATCTTTTTGCCTCTATTTAGTTCTCAGTTCTAGGTTGGCATTAGTACCCTCGACAATTGTTAGCCAACACAGTTCCATTTTCCGTCTTGCCTAGCCTCCTGACTCCCACACGTTTGTGATAAGAAATGTTCTACTTTTGAATAGCAAGAGATACCTACAATTTCAACTATTTGTGTCAAGGAGGTATTCTGGCCATTCTATCACCAACCTTTTATATCTATATCCATAGAGCTATGTATCAGTGCATGCCCATTAAAAATCACTATTTACTGAAAAATAAAATTAAAAAATCACTATTTACTAAAATTTTAAATGCATTCAGGTACAGAAAAAATCTTCAGTATACATACTTCAGTTTCTGTTACTCATAATACAACCTGCAATATATATTCTCTCTCTCTTCTCTCTCCCTCTCTCTTTCCTCCTCCCCCATTTGTCATTACTTTGTCTTAAGCAAAGCTATTTTACTTCAAAAAATCTGCAGTATATATAATTCCACTCTAAAGAGACTGGCATCCCAGGAAACTGAAGTCTAACTCCATCTCTAACTCTTATTTGTCACCCTTAGCAAGTTATTTTATGATGTTGGCTTCAGCTTCCAAACCATACATATAAGTAAACTGAAGAACAAAATTTCTTAGTACCCTTCTAAGCTCTACTGCTCTACTGTTTTAAAGCAGAAAATAGGTCCATTTATAATAACTAAGGAGACATGTCACACATGATTCCAATATCCCAGAAAGTCATGATCAGACAACAATACCAGACAGTTCAAACTTTAGGATCACCAATTAGGTGGGACGTATCATTATAGGAAGATTACATTATCTATTTTGAAGCTGAGGTCTCAGCTGACAATTGGAAATACATAAAGTAGGTCTATACACAGGAGGTAGAAAGCTATCAATACTAGAAAGGGAATTTAGTGGCTTTTTGATTTATATGTGTGGAACACTTAGAAGAGTGCCAGGCACAGAACAAATCTCAATTAAAAAAAAATTGTTCCAGGGCCAGAGTGATAGTCCAATGGGTAGGGCGTTTGCCTTGCACGTGGCCAGCCTATGCCGGCCCGGGTTCAATCCCCAGCATCCCATATGGTCCCCCGAGCACCGCCAGGAGGTGCAGAGCCAGGAGTAACCCCTGAGCCAGGTTTGACCCAAAAAGCAAAAAAAAAAAAAAAAAAATTGTTCCAAACAACAGAAATGCTATCAGAAATCCAAGTATAATAACTAAACATGGCAAGGCTTTGAGAGGAAAGTTGCTACTCAGTGGACATGCTGGTGCTTGCCACATACTTCATGAATTCTAAACTAGATGTCTCTCTCTCTCTCTCTCTCTCTCTCTCTCTCTCTCTCTCTCTCTCTCTCTCTCTCTCTCTCTTACTCTGTGTGTATTTGCCCCCAGCCTCTCTCCCCCCTGCCTCTTTCACACATATATTTCAAAAGAATTAAATGCGAATTTTTGGCTTAAATAATGAAGTCTGTAATGACACATTTCAAAAATATAAAACATATGTCTATGTGTAGGCTTTGAAGTAAAATAAATTTGAATTTAGACAATGACAAGGTTAGGATAACCAGGCAAAAATAAGTTGATATTTCCAGGAAGCAGCTATATACACAGAGCTTTAACTTAAGCAAGAAACTAGAACTAAAATAATATATGTGCCAGCCATCATATTCATTATGAGTCAGTTTTTCTAAAGTGTGGTCTCCACCATCTGTGTTACAGTAAACAAAGGTGGATATTAAGAATAAATTCCAGAAGCCATTAACTGAATCTGAATCACTTACAGTGGCGTTGAGTAACCATTTTAACTGATTGTATGCACATTTAAGTTGATTTTTATAATTCCTTAGTGATTTTTATGCAGTCAGAGAAAACAGTTTTTAAGGGATGTATTGATGTTATGGCTCTCTCCATAAAATTATATAAGGAGGACATAGGAGATGGGGGGATGAGTGAAGAAGTGGAGTGAGAGGTGGGCTTAAAGAACTAGGATGGAGGAGTGAAGAGCAGCCTCGAGGGGTGGGAATGAAGACCAGGGGTGAGGTGTGGGAACAAAAAGATTAGGGTGCGGGGTGAGAATGAAAGGCAGGGTGAGGGGCCATGATAGGAGTTAAAGGGCATGGATGGGAGGTGGGAATGAGGACAGGGATGGGGGTGGGGGATGTATGTGTTTCAGGAGGTGAGGTCGAGACTGTTTGCCCTGTTCCTTGTGGTCAGCTAGGTGGCCCTGCCAAGGTAAGAAAAAGGGGAGGGGGAAAGATTAAGGGAGGTGACAAGTTTTTCACCTCCAAAGTTCCTGTACCAAATGTTATACCTATATCAAACCTCAAATTAGTGGCTACTTGACCCACAGATTATCTGTGACCCTCAATATTTTAAAACATTAATATTCAAATCTAATATATTTCCATTTTAAAAACCCAAATTTACGGCTTCTTACCGAAACTTGAAGAACTGAATTTGTTGAACCTAAAATCTTCTACCATCATTTAAACTAGCTGCCTGAAAATTTCAAAACAAAGAAACAAAAGGGAAAATGTCCACTGAAAGGGAGAAAATATTTGTGCATAATATATCACATACAGAGCTAATATGCAAAGTATAAAACACAAAGCTCAATGATAAAATACTAATGATCCCATTTAAAAACGGAGGGGGAGAATGGCATATATTAAAAGGACTGGAAATAATAAGGATGCAATGTAAAAGAACCCTCGATTGTTATGTTATCTGATTCAGCTTTTATAAAAACAGTATGAATATTCCTCAAAAAAATAAATAAAAAGTAAGAATAGAGTTTCCATATGACACAGTAATCTCACTTCTTGGTCTCTACACCCCAAACACAAAAATTTATTTTATTTATTTTTAAGTTTTTTAAGTTAGAGACATAACTGTTGACACAATTCTAGAGTTGAAGTTGATTAGATTATGAAATTCCAATATTAAAATCAATAAGTTTAAAGATCAGTTATGCGAAAATTGTTTTATTAACAACTCACCTTGGTGGTGTTAAGTCCTAGCTGAGCCTTCTGTGCTATTGTTTCCACTTGTTGAATTTACTTGGCTTCTATGCTACTTTGCCATGTATTTTAGTGTGATCCTGCAGGAATTTCAGTATTGAGGAATTTGTAAGGGCTGAAGTCCAGAGACTTCATAATGTATGGTCTGGGCCCAACGCACTGATAAGGCAGGGCTTCTGAAAGCACTGTGGGGTAGGTTCTGGAGAAAGGCTTCCTGCCTCCACTAAGACATTAATTTTCAAATACAGATGCACACCTATGTTCATTGTAGCACTGAGTACAATAGCCAGGATATGGCCACAATCCAAATGTCCAACAACATTTGAATGGATAAAGAAATTGTAGCATATGCACAGTGGATGACTATGTATCTGTAAAAAAAGGTGAAGTAATGCATTTTGCTGCAATTAGAACGCGAAGGTATCATGTTGAGCAAAGTAAGTAGAGGAGAGGGATAAATACCAGGCAGTTTCACTCATTTGTGCTACATAGAAGACAAGGGAATGAAAGGCACTCATTGTGGGAACCCTTGGCCCTGGATGACAGTACTGAGAGTCTAATAAAAGGGGTGAGTGGAGGGAAGAGGTGATGAGGAGACTGGGGATGAGATAAAGACATTGGATAAGTATATTGAACATTATGATAGTTCATTTTTTAAAGGAATTTTCTAAAAATGCCAGGTAAAAGGTGGGAGAGATCTCGGGACACTGGTAAAGGAATGCTGACACTGGAAGTGGGGTTGGAATTGGAATACCATAAGTCTGAAAGCCCATTATAAACAGAACTGTACATCGCATAGATTAAATAAAAATAAATAAACAAGTACATGCCTGGGGCTGGAGAGATAATAGGTACTGCTAGCCTTCCATGCAGTTGACCTTGTTTGACTCCAGCACCAGATGGTACCCTGAGAACAGCTAGGTGAGAATCACCAAAAGAGAGCAGCTCTCTACCTTCCAAGCACCACTTAAAAGAACCTATAAATTTTTTTTTCTGCCTAAGCCTGGTTATGTTATCTTTGAAGGTTTTTCTGTTTCCCACATGCTTTTTCACAGTCCTATCCCAGGTCCTAGTTACAGATACCTAAATTTCCCGAGTATGAGAGTTTGATAAAGTATATGAAACAGAACCTGATGTATCTTCTGGTTTTAGCTTATGAATATAAGCCCATTTCTTGGAACTTTGCCAACGTCTCAGGTCTCTAAGAGAACCCTTGTACCTTCCCTGGAAGTATTACTCACATTGGCCAAGATGAAGTCTGACACTGATATTTAGACTTCTACAATCTACTGATAAGGGTCAGCTCTCCTCTAACCACAAATCAGCTAGATACCTAGGGTTTCCCAGAATGAACCTTGGCAAGCCCCTTACTCAGTGAAACTCCTCTTTAGGAGGAAACATAGCTGGCTTATCTGACTAGAGAATCTCCCAATGTTTTTGTGGACTCAGTGACAGGAGCTTGAGAAATGTGCCTCTCTCTACAATAATGTATTTCCTCACATCTCTAGTTTCTTTTATATTCACAAGCATTGACTAATGGATTAACCATTGTTTTATTAAATATTAGTGCTATAATGTATGCATTTAATGTAATATATTATTACTTAAAATCAGTAGGCTGGAACAAACTTTCTATCATACAGGGGAAATCGAGGGAAAATCTGTAAATTGGCATTTGAACTAATGCTGAAATTATTTCAAATAAATTGATATCAGTATTTAAAAGTCTTCAATAAAACACACTTGCCCAATTTTGTTTGAAATTAGTTTTAATATTACCTCTTCTAAGATACAACTATCCTTTTCTTGCACATAGTATCATTATCCTTGAGTAAATGTTTATTGTAATAGAAAAGGTAGGAATTTTTGGTGTTAGACAGGCCTGGACTTAAATCCCACTTTTCTATGTACTTTAACTGAAACAGAAACCCTTGTCTAAAATATTTAGCTAGTAATATATAACTATGGACAATATCATAAAAGAAATATATCTGTAAAACCTGAAAAATATTTCACAGTTCCAAAATATTATTATGACATAAAATTTATCTTCAAATTGTGTTTTAATTAATTTGGGTATTGGGTCATTATCTGGACTCACACAAAAGTTTTGTGATTATCTTCTAGAAGTTGGTCTCATACAGGTCAGCTTTCACTTGTGTGTTTATAAAAATACATGTGCACCATGGACTGACTTTTGGGTTCCAATTAAAAGGTCTTGAAGTATTAAATATAAATTCTATGCCACAAATACCTGTATCACCCAAGAACTAGAAAACTCATCAAGACCCATCATTTAGATCTGTATTTAGGACAAGGGTGATAATACAGTGAGTAGGGTTCTTGCCTTGAATGCAGCCTGCTCAGATTAGACCAGCATTCCATCTGGTTCCCTCAGCTTGCAAGGAATGATTTCGGAGCACAGAGCAGGAATAAGCCCCGAGCACAGCCAGGTGCAGCCCCCAACATCCCTTTTGCCCCCAAGGTCTGTGTACTTACCTCAAGAAAAGAGACAAAGATCCCAAGCAATACCTATAGGGTCACATTGCAAGTAGGTCACCCAGTGGAATGGGCTATGTTGTTATGATTTCTGTTCTAGAAAAACAATATAAGATAAAATATTGTGAAGGTTCAAAGCATTGCCTTTCTCAACTAAGAAACATGGCGATTTAATCATATGACCCTTGCAAATAACCACAGTTGAAGTATAAACAAATAATTAAAATGCAATCAGGAAATGGATTTTAGTCAGCTCTGCTACTGCCAGTCCACAATTTAACTTGGATGAGTTAACATCTGTGTTTTGGGGGACATAACACATTTTTATCAACTTAAAAGTTTTAGGCATTTGTGAGTATGAAATTGATATTCAAGATTTGTAATTTTGTCTCCAGGCACTAAGGCTACACTAAAAATATTTAGATGTCTTTCTATTTCTCATATAAAGATAGATGCTTTGGTGAAATTTTAAGTCATCATTGTCTCTGTGAATCCCCAACACTAAGTTGTCATGTATTTATGAGTTATCAGTATTCTTCCCTCTTCTTTCTCCTGATTATAAATAGGAAAGGTGCATGAAATTGTACATCTACAGAATAAGTAATATTGGCTATGTACTTTTCTAACACACTGCATTAATCCTATTTGGAAAACACACCTTTACTTATATGATGTAATGATTAGAGATTTGAAATATGTGAAAAATCTGCAGTAGATAGATTTTTTTAGGGTTCTACCTCTATATATTTCAACGTCTTTGAGGAATATAACCTAAGATTATTTCCATATAAAAAGACATAAAAAGGAATAGGATAAAAAGTGTAACCCTCTTAGAATTCAGCATTAACCTACAATTATATATTATAAGACGTGTATTTCAACTTAAACACTCACTCGTGACTGATAATAGAGAAAATCAATGCTGTTGGGTCAGACATCCCTTCTGAAATATCATGAGGGTTAATGTAATACTATCTGAGAAACAAGATAGGTAAGTTCACCTTACATGGTGTCTGCCACAAATGAAGTCACTGATCAAGCACTTAGAATCCAAAATAATAAAAACCTGCAATAAATAGGAAGTATGGAGCATACAATGCTATCCCTTATTTTCTTTATATTCCAAACTAAGAAAAAAGGAAACAATTTGTTTGGTAAAGACTGTATGCACACTCAATAGAAGTGAAGTTATGATGTCAGCAATCAAACAATATTTTAGCCAGCCTTTTAGCCCATATATTTAGCAATCAGTGGTTCAGACCTTACTGCTTTTCCACTTAAAATTCTCTCTATTGCTCTGTTAAGTCTGTGTTCTCAGTTTAGGCAAAGTGTTTCCAAACAATTGTGGAAGTCCCATAACTATTGATAAATTGATGCTGAGACACCTCAAATGGAGAAAATAAATGACATGGAAGAAAAATGGAAGTTATCGAAAGAACTGAAAAATAGAGCACAGTATTATGAAAATGGTGTAGTTTCTTAAAAATATGGACATATCCTGGATTTTGTTCCAGAACCACAAGGTGCACAAGCACCATCAGAGCAACCCTGAACAAAGAGCTGAAAGTAGACACTGAGTACCTCTGTGTGGTCCCAATAATTCATTCATTCATTTATTCATTCATTCATTCATTTGGGAAATACTACTAGCCTTCCTATTCCATCTTCCCAGAAGTGAGAGCTACTGTCCCACAAGGGGCCACTGGTATGATCCAAGGAGTAGTAGTAACCTCTTGTACAACTAAGAGGCACTTCCTGTTAGCATGCTTAAGGACAAATTTTCAAATGTTGGCTTTTTATTTTATTTTTCCTGGGGGAAAAAATGGTTGTTGGCCACATAATTTTGGGAACCTTTATTCTAATAGTAGTTCTTATCCATCAAAAATATAAAAATCTGATTTGAGACTGTATAGGAAGTTTGCAATGTTGGGATTAAGTGACTATACACAAAATTTTAATTTTTACTTATTTTATTTTTAAAAATTTTATTATATATACACTGTGAAATACACAATTACAAAGTTGTTCAGGATTGGGTTTCAGTTTTACAGTGTTCCAGCACCCATCCCTCCACCAGTGCACATTTCCCACCACCAATTAGACACAGAATTTTAAAAAGGGAAATATGAAAAAGAAAAGTGGGTCCATGGTGATAAATACAGATTACTTATAACTTAGAAAATAATCAATTGTTTAAAAAGTGATTTTAATCAGAGCTATAGCACAGTAGATAATGCACTTGCCTTGGACACAGGTGACGAAGTTTGATTCCCCCATGTGGTTGGGGGAGTATGCTCTGAGCTCAATAAGTGTCACCCCCTTCTCCCTGAAAAAAAAGGAAATTAAATTAAAGTTCATTTTATTTTCCATAAATGGAATGGGACAAACAATGCCAGAATTTTACTTTTAAATACTTTCTATTTCCCACTGGAAATTTGATTCACTCAAACACTCAGGATGAATCATACATTAATTGGTAGAGGTGTGAATCTATTTGTATAATGTTATCTGCAAGTTTTAAAGTGCATGTAAGAAAATAAAAATCCTTTACTTTTGAAAACCTCTGTGAAGAAACACTTAAGATTCTGTAAACTCATCAGCAAGGCTTCCTTGAAAAGCGAAATCTTCCCCCATATTTTCAAGTGGTTACATTTATGCATATGCATCTTGTATAACTGGTTATATACTTTCGAGCAAGATAAGTCAAAAGTGGGCACAAAATCTCTGATATACTTTTTAAAAATCACATCATCATTTATGAGATAATCTGAGAAGTTACTATAAATTTACTTCATGAAACTACTATCTCTAAAGAATAATACCCTTGTGCTTCAATAGTATAGCTGGTGTAAGAAAACCTATTTGGTAGTGGGGTATAAAGAAATTAACATTAAGAACTTGTCAATAATCGGGGCTGGAGCAATAACCCAGCGGGTAGGGCGTTTGCCTTGCATGCAGCTGGCCAATGCTGGCCTGGGTTCGATCCCCAGCATCCCATATGGTCCCCCGAGCACCGCCAGGAGTGATTCCTGAGTGCAGAGCCAGGAGTAACCCCTGAGCATCGCCGGGTGTGACCCAAAAAGCAATAAAATAAAATAAAATAAAATAAAATAATAATAATCACTGTATCACTGTCTTCCCGTTCATCATCGATTTGCTCGAGCGGGCCCCAGTAACATCTCCATATGTCCTGTCTCATGCAAGTAGAGCCCAAGGGCACCTGCTTGCTCCAGGAACATAAAGAGCCTCAAACCATTCCATCAGGCCATGGGAATGAGGTCTATAATTGTTACTGGTATTTGGCATATCAAGTATGACACGGGGAGCTTGCCAGGCTTTGCTGTGTGGGTAACATACTCTTGTAGTCATCTAAAAATCCAGCATTGGGCGGAGCGATAGCCCAGCGTGTAGGGCGTTTGCCTTGCACGCGCCGGCCTGTGCAGGCCTGGGTTCGATCCCTGGCATCCCATATGATTCCCCGAGCACCGCCAGGAGTAATTCCTGAGTGTAGAGCCAGGAGTAACCCCTGAGCATAATCATCATCATCATCATCATCATCATCATCATCATCATCATCATCATCATCATCATCATCATCATCATCATCTAGGCCTCAGCTCAATAGAAATTATATTTTTATTTATTCTGTGTTGATGTTAGTTGAAAACAATCAATCTAATTCAAATGTCTCTTGAAAATTACTCATGGATAACTGTGGTCATCTTGTTATATAATTTATAGTATAAAGTAAAACAGAAAGTTTAGAAACTCAAAAGAAGTATGTAAACCCTTCTCAGTCAAGTATAAAATACTTAGTTTCCACTGTTTTCAAGAGTAGTTGTCAAACTTCTAAACTCATTCCAGGCATTTCAGATCATAAATTCAGCGACTGGAGAGACAGTAGTGGGTAGCATGCAGCTGACCCAAATTGAATCCCCAGCACCACATATGGTCTCTTGAGCCCTGCATCAGCCCTTCCTGACCTCAGAACCAGGGGTAAGCTCTCAGTACAGTTGAGAGTTTCCCAGAAACCAAGAAACAACAATATATTTAGGCTAGAGAGATAGTACAACTGGTTGGGTGCTTGCTACACACATGTGGCCAACCCCAGTTCGATCCCAAGAATCCCATATGATCCCTTGAACACCACCAGGGGTAATTCCTGAGTGAAGAACCAGGAGTAAGCCCTGAACGTTGCCTGCTATAACCCAAAACGCAAGATAAAAACATAAATTACAATTTTATTGTTGTCAAACCAGGATACCAAATATCTGTGATCGTCTCAATCATAAAACAAAAGGATATCTCCTAATTTGTCATTATTTTTCCAGGAGACTTTGTAACCAATCATTATGTTTTAAAAAATATAACTTTGGTCTGAGAATATAAACACCCACATAAGTGAAACATAAGAATTTCTATGCAACCTTATCATTTGTTCTTTGAAACTGAATGCAAACAAGTTCATGCACTTAGAAGAGCTGCAGTGATAAAAGGGTAAAGCAGCAGAGACTACAGAGCTGCAATTAAAGCCCTTGGCCACAGTTCAATCCCTGGCACAACATCAAGTCACCTAAACATAACTACGAGCTATCCCTGATCAAAGAGTTAAGAGAAAGCCTTAAGCATCAAGTATGGTCCATTGTATCTCCTATCCTCAAAGAGCAGGAGGGATTGATGTGGGAGTGTGGATTCAATGGACTTTCCTGGGGTTGTGGTATTGAACATATACTTTTATGTTAAAGTTGTTACACGAATGTAATGCTATCAATGGAAATGAGGGGCTCCAGGGAATATAGGTTAGTGGGTTAAGTCACCTTCTTTATAAGTGTAAGGCTGTGAATTCAATACCTGGTGCCACCACACAGCTAGCCTAATGAGCTTCTTTGTTTGTGCCTGGCAGCTCTGCTCTCTGAAATCCCAGGTGCCACAAGCAATTACTTTCCTCTGCAGTCATTGTGTGCCACACCACCAAACACACACATAAGAAGATGTGGGAGGTATCAGAGGGATAGTATTACAGTAAGGTGCTTGACTTTCATCAGCTAACTCTGATTGGAGTCCCCAGCACCACACATGGTCTCCGAGTAAGGTCTAGGTCATTCCTGAGAACAAAGCCAGGATAATCCCTTGTGTACCACAAGGTATGAAATCACAACTCAAAATTGAAAAAAAAACACACACAGATACACAAAAATCAAAGAGCATCATGTATGTGAGCATCAAAACCATGAGGTATAATCCCTGCGAGCATGTATGATCACCATAGCAACCCCAAGCAAACAGTAATCAGAATGCTCAGGCACCATAGGCAGGCATGTTTATATCCACCTGCTCATTGCAACAACAAAGGGATGGATGAGAAGGGAAGAAATGATTAAGCACATATTTTTCAGCCAATCTATAATTCTGTCAGTGTGGCCTTTTTAGTTAGGGCCTTTTTAATCTGTTGCAATGGCATGAAATCCAATGTGCTCTTTGATGAACAACTTCAGACTCAGTGAAGCTGTAATTTTTGTTGTTGTTATTTTTAGGGCTTAACTCAGTAGTGTTCATGGTTTACTCCTTGATTTGTGCTCAGGGATCACTCCCAAAGTTGCTTAAGGGACCATATGGCATGCCAGGGATTCAACCTAGGTCAGCTATGTGCAAGGCAAGCACCCTATATACTCTCTCTCCAGCCCCTGAAGCGAAGATATTGCTGTGATCTTAGACAGCTCCAAGTTTTCAAATAACTTCAATCCATTCTAAATTTTAATGAACTTCATATTGCATGAAATTTTAACTAAACCATTTGCAAAAAGCTGATACATCCATATATATAAAATGCAGAAGAAATAGTGCTAGTTTGGTTCTCAGGTAGTTTATTTTCCAAGCTTTAGCAAAATTTAAAAACATCTTTGGCTCATGCTACAAATTATTTCAGAGGACCAACAAACTAAAAATAAATTTAATTAAATTAAGAATTCTATGATATTTTTAGAATTAAACAGAAGCCTGTGAATTCTTTTGAAATCAAATGGCCAAAATGAAACATCAATATAAAGAGTACTTGCCTCAGATATAGAATGACTGCATTCATTTATGGGATATAAAAAAATTGTATGAAACTAAAATCCAAGGTTAGGCAAAATATGGAACAGGAGGACTTGACAATGGTTGAGATCTACCTCAAGTGTGTGGGAGTCAGAGGCTAGGTAAGATAGAGAAGGGAGCAGTGTGCTAATAATTGCTGGAAATGATAATGCCATACTAGATCTGAGCATTGAATGTAGGCAAAGGGATATACATGATAAACCCTATATGTAGGTACTGCAAGTCACAATGTGTAAGAGAAGGGAAAGAGAGACAGACAGAAAAGTAACTAGCATAGATGCAGGCTAGATAGATGCAGGTTCGTGGTGGGAGGGAATCTGGGGCCTTGATAGTGGGAAATGTGCACTGGTGGAGGGATAGATGCTGAAACACTGTATACTGAAACCCAATCATGAGCAGCTTTGTAATTGTCTATCTCACAGTGGTATAATAATTTTTTTTAAAAACTAAATAAACAAGGAAAGGGAAAAAAAGAGTAGTTATCTCTTTCTTTGTAAGAGTTTCCAAATTCAGAATTTACATAAACCCTTGTGCTACTAGCCACACCTCCCCCGAACACTTCCTTCTCCTAATCTCAGCACAGTATTTGGGAAAACATATAGTACTGGGGATTAAATTTGAGAATCCTACCTTCAGTTTATGTGTTTCCTCCTGCCATTTCCATGAACCTTACTAGGTGTTCTTTAATCTCAACCATGTCTCCAGAGTTTGTGGGTGGTGGGCACAAAATGTGTTGAAATAGCAAAAGGGAACAGTGGCATAGAATGGAGTGGAGGGACATTAAGTGGAATGGGGGAAGAACAGAGCACGACAGCCACTAGGACCCCTCACAGGACAAACAGCATTTTGCCTATCTCCCTCCTTTGCCTAATGCTGGTAATACGTCATTTGAAGTAGACCCAGGTATTAAGACACTGAGAGTCCTTTATAACTTGTGCATCTCACAACATAAAATCATCTTACAGTAGTAGGAGGCCTACTCTGTAGGACAATATGAGAAGCAGATGTTTCATTTAGGCATTTATAAGTTTCACGCCTTAAAATTTGGAACCACAGGTGGGGGGTGGGTGTGTGGTTGGTTTTTGTTTGGTTTCAAGGAAACATATTGGAAAAGTACAACATAAATATAGGGAGCAAAAATGGAGTTTTAGTCCCACTTTTTCCTTACACGGACCTTCTGCCCTTGTGCATGACCTACCATCTGGTTCCTCTATTTGTCTTTGCCCACTGTGTTCAAAAATGCTGCTGCTGATGGCTGACGGAGTTGTTTTGTATGTGTGCAAGCATGGCAAAAAGAAAGAAGACTGCATGACCAGCAGTTCTACTGTCTGGAATATGCAGGAAGGCTTTCCTTGGGTTTATAGCTATTGTAGCAATTTCCATGGCCTGTTACTGTTTATGGCTTTGGGCTCTGCATCTTGTATGCTACCTGACACCTTGGCTCCAAACAAGTGACCTACTTTTCACTTCATGCTCTGCTGTTGCTGATTCCTGGCATTTTATATCCAGACTGTCTCATCGGAAAACATAGCTCTGTGTATCCTTATAACACCTCTCCTGTGTCTTCAGCAATTCACTGTACTTTAGTTCCTCAGACAACTGATACTGGGTATTCTCTTGTCAGAAATGAGACAACTGGTATGGGGCAGTTGAGATAGGGAAAGACTTCCCTGGCTCCCTGGTGTCCTTCACTGACTTTTCACAAGATTTAAAATTCTTCTTGTGTAAAAATTCTTTCTACAGTTCTTAAAACTGACAGTCAACATTAAATGTCAAATAAGACTATCCATAAATATATAAAGGTAACTAATAATTTTGCTATTTGGTATCTAAGAGCTTATCTCCCTAAATAACTGTCCTTAAAATCCAAAATTTTCTGAACAGAGCAATCATTACCCCATTTTACATATGAGCAATCAAAACTTCTGGAATTCTGTGTAACTCTTTTAGGGCACGTTAGCAAGGACTGATTCGGACTCAGGACTGTCTGACCCTGTAGCCTAAAGCTGCTACTCTGAATGACAACAATGGAGCCAAGTGGCCTTGATCAGTCATTCACACCTAGCACAGAAGCGACTCAATAAATGTTTTATGAATCTGTGAATGAGCACCTTACTGTAAGTTAGTTTAGCAGATTGGCTTTCAGTTACCTGGAAAGTATTCTGAGTGAGAGCCTGGACAGGGTAGCTGTGGATAGGCTAAAGCGGGCATTTTTACTAAAGGTTGGTTTCACAACTGACAGAGACATCAACCAAAGAAGCCAGGGGAAGATTATTAAACCTCCAGAAGGATGGCAATATAGAGAGCAGAAAGAAACAACCCAACACATATATTTTTCAGTACCAAAATCAACTCTGAGCTCAAAATTGTTATTCAGATTATACCCTGGCACAGCCAATTCTTATTTAAACCCTCTACCATTTCATTTTCAGCTATACAATAGGACATGAGATTAGAACTCTAATCATGGGCATGAGATCAGAGTCTTCCCATTAGAAAATACTGCATCCCATAAGAACACACAGATTTAAAACCTCTTGATAGAGCAATGTACTTTAAGCTGTATTTTTATGAACTGTACCTAATGAAGAAAATAGATCCTTGCCCGCATTTGAAACAGGCTAGGACCAGGAGCAGCAGCTGCTAAAGACATAACTAAGTCTTTGCGTTGTGATATAACCATAGAACACATTCAGAATGTCCTTGCAATGGTTATAGTCTCACTTTGTAAACTTGGTAAGCTGAGGATGTACTCCACTTGTGTTCATGTCCTTGAGACAGTCTCACTTTGCTTTGCAGATGATATGCTTAAGAATTTCTGTGTTAGCTTGACCCTACGTGGAGCAGCCCATGGAGTTTCGGAGAACGGTAAATGGCTCAGCTCCTGGCTGAGTCCAACATAGCTCTTAGGGTTTGCTCACATGTGCGGGTTTTGGGGGGCACACTGGCCAGACTTGGATAGGGATTTGGTCTCCTCCTCCCATTCCTCCACCTCCATGTCTGCAGGCGTGGCTGCAGGCTCCAAGTCACCAGAGCCAGCAACATGGGACAAGAAACACTTTAGACCCACGGCTGTGGCAGCACGTGACCGAGTAACAAAATTAGACAATAATGAACCAGCTCCAGGTCCTTCCCAGGATCTTTTACATCTATACACTGTAATGATCATTCTAGTTGCAACAAACTGGGAGGATGGGGAATGGGGAATTATAATGTCACACTAGAACTCACTATTGAATATGCACATAGAGACATCATAAACCGTTAATGTCTATAGGGTATTGTTAATTTGCCCTAAAAGAGTTACACAGAATTCCAGAAGTTTTGATTTCTCATATGTAAAATGGGGTAATGATTGCTCTGTTCAGAAAATATCTGTAGGGCAAGCCACAAAGTGTAAGAGAAGAGAGAGAAATACAAAGACATAGGCAGAGAGAGAGAGAGAGAGAGAGAGAGAGAGAGAGAGAGAGAGAGAGAAAGAAAGAAAAAAGGTGCCTGCTATATGGGGCAGGCTGGGGTTGAATGGTAAGGAGAGTTTGGACATATATGGTGGGAATGGGGTACAGGTAGAGGGATAGGTGCTGGAACACTGTATGACAGAGCCCCAATTATGAACATCCTTGTAATTGTATATCTCATGGTGGTATAATAACAATTAAGCCGGAAAAAAAGAATTTCTGTGTTGATGCTCTCCTACCAGCTACCTGAAAATGCTCTATATCCCATCAGATATAAAACACATAAAATAGTTATTCTATTTTATTAGTTATTCTAGTTTAAAATAAAATCGATAGTCTATACTTGCCTATGTTTAGAGCACAATCTTTAGACCACCTATAATGAAACTCAGTTCTCCCATTTAATGCAGTGGCACTTGGTCTTTCTTACTCAGTCTGATTATTTCCACAACATATCCATTATTTCAAATAGATCTCTATTCCAGGGAATAGAAGGATATGATAGCAAGTAGGGTGCTTGACTTGCAACCAACCAGAGTTTGAAACCTGACACCATATGTGGTCCCCCACAAGACCCTACATGAGTCAGCCCTAAGCAGAGAGCCCAAACACAGCTGTGTGGCATAGATAGATAAATAGATAGATATAGATATAGATTCATGCTGCAGGACACCTAAAAGCCTAAAAGCCTCTGCATCTGCCCTGGATTGCCTCCTGCAAATCACTTCATAGATAAGGGGGTAGTTTAAATGTGGCAGTTTATCTGACCATGTATTCTGTACTGGCTGGTATAAATATTCTCTCATGCTACCACAATCATCGTGGGACTAGCTAGATCTTGCCAGCATATTTTCCTGGCCACGTTGGATCTCTAAGTAATTAGACCAGAGAGAAATGCTGTTTGCCTCCAAGCAAGCAAGCATGGCTCCCTGATAACTCAAAGGCAACTAAAATACAAAACTACCGTGAAGTAGAGCGAGACTCTTGTGAAGGCTTGGAGAAATATTTAACTGGCATTAGTATTAGTCTTTGGTACAGAGACATGCCATCTCAGAAACCACCTTCTCTACCCTATAAAGGCATTTCCAGGCAGATCTTGGCTCAAAACATTAGCATATAATAGGGCCTAGGTGAGGTGTTGGGAGAAATTACCTAAGGGCATTTGACCCTTCCTGCTTCCCATAATAGTGGGAAGTCTGAGTTGTAGGGGTATAAAACCATACTTCTTCCTCTATCTCGCTCTCTTTTGGGGCTCTCTTTTGGGGCTTGCACTCTTCTCGGGAGTTTTGTCTTTGTCTCTTCTTTACAGGGCCTTAACACGTGGTGGCCACCATCTTGGCCTACACGTGGCTGGGGTTCTAGCCGGGAATCCTAAGAACAGGGTTTTTCCTATTGCTGATTTGTATGCCTGAACCTATGATAAGTAAAGCATTTTAAAACTGCATTGGATTCCTGAGTTTTCATCCATTCCCCGCCCGGCTTTGGAGGCAGAAGGGAACTCGCTTCCTGGCACTGTCGGGGACCCCCGGCGTTCCCGACAGATACAGATATAGATATTGATATAGATTCCAGGTCTGAGCTGTAGGAAGGAAAGAATTGCACCCTTTTGACCATTTTCTTCTTCATTGCAACCATCTAAGATGTGCTACAAAAATAAGAATATACATTAGAATTCCCTGGGTATCCTAGCCCTCTATTTTGTTAACGAACAATAGTAGCTACATGAAAATACCAGATAACTTATACAAAAGTAAGAAAGGGAAGGAAGGAAGGAAGGCAGGAAGGAAGGAAGGCAGGAAGGAAGGAAGGAAGGCAGGAAGGAAGGAAGGAAGGAAGGAAGGAAGGCAGGAAGGAAGGAAGGAAGGAAGGAAGGAAGGAAGGAAGGAAGGAAGGAAGGAAGGAAGGAAGGAAGGAAGGAAGGAAGGAAGGAAGGAAGGAAGGAAGGGTAATTCAATTATATATATACATGTATATATATTGCCACCATTTATATGCATGGGATATAATATATGTGTTTCTTATTGCACAAACTGTCACAAATTGCTATAAAAATTCATGAAAAAAGCAGATTTGGAGAACATTATAATCCCTTACGTAAAATATGTTATATTATTTTCCTCTCTGAAATAAGAGACTTTATGGGATATTCCTATGTAACAATTTTGATGAAGAAAATGCTTCATTTATGAAATATATTTGACTGCTGGTAACAACATCTTTAAATAATAGTTGACTAAATAGGATGGAAATTCTTTTTCTTGAATGTAAACTATTTCTGGAGCTAGGCATCACTTGAATCCTGTTATTCATCGATTTGCTCGAGCGGGCGCCAGTAACATTTCCATTGGACCCTATCACGTGCCAGTGTAGCCCAATGGCATCTGGTTGATTCAAGAATATGAAGAGCCTCAAACCATTCCTTCAGGGTCTTGACAAGGAAGTCTGACCAACTTGTAGGTGGGCAGCCACGTGATCTTTTAACATCTGGTGGGAGAGCATAGAAGCAGAAATTCTTAAGCATATCATCTGCAAAGCAAAGTGAGGCTGTCTCAACAGCATGAACACATTTGGAGTACATCCTCAGCTTACCAAGTTTGCCACTGGTATGGGAGAATCACATTCAAAACAGACATAGATATCTTCTGTTTTCAATTTTTCACCATCATACTTGTGATTCTTATCTGTTTGAGGACACCCTATAGAACTCTGGGTTTCTGCTAGCTCTAAGCTATTTGCATTTTGCCTTAAGACTCTTGTGCAAGTCATAATAGGAGATTGGGGACAGTATTGGAAAAGACAATTTGATTTTATAACTGAATAGCAGTACATTCTTATCATGAATCCTATTTGTTATAAGTTATATTATCATAAGTCATATCATAAATAGGAAGTTATGAGCTTCTGGGTATTTCTCTCATAACTCCCATGGGACCCCACACAGGACACTTTGATCACATTTAGTATTTTCTGGGAAATAACCTAGCAACCTTTGGATCCACCATTAAAATCAGCTCTGCTAAGATCAAGGAGGGAGGAATGTTAGGTTTACCTCCAGGCAAGCAAGCATAACACTCAGTAATACTAAAGGCAGAGCATGCCGAATTACTCTGGAATAGATATGGTCTTGGGAGTGTTTGGAGGAATACAGGTAGCAGAATATTGTTCATGGTTAAGATATTATAAGCTATTCCCCATTTATTTAATCCTGAGTTGCCTTTGCTCACTGGCATGTTTCCCCCCCATCTCCAAGTGCCTATCTCAGGAACCTGAGAGTCATTCCTGGAAATCAGCATTTGTTTAAATCTGGGCTAGGTGAGTTTACCTGGAGATATGCATATGAATACTGTTTTTTGTCTGTGCAAAGCCCTGTCCAGCACTGGCAGAGCTTGGGGTTTGGTGCCTTGTGAGTAAGAAAACTGCCCTTTTTGGAGAAGAATAGCCATCTTGGTTTTGGATCTGGACCTGAGCACACAGTCTGGGTCCAGCTAGGTCCCCTTTCTCCTGAATCCCCAAATTTTTAAAAACTAAAAAATCAAACCTGATTACATCTTGTTCAACCATGCTGGTGTGCAGTTCAGCACTCAAGACCTCTGCGGTTTGTCTCCTAAGTCTCCTCCCTGTAACCTTTATATAAATCTAAGAAACTATTATTATGACAAATTCAACAAATTTTAACAAATGTAGTCATGATAAAGAATAGAAAGAAGAAATTCAAGATTAAAGCTTATTATTATTACAGATAAATAATAGGAAATATGAATTCTTAAGTTCAACAATAAAATTCAATTATTTAATTGTTATTTTTTTTGTTTTTTGTGTTTATTTGCTTTTGTGCTACACCTGGGTATACTTAGGGCTTACTCCTGAATCTGCACTCAGTAATTACTCCTGGCAATGTTGGGGGAACCATATGGGACACTGGGGATTGAACCTGGGTCTTCTGCATACAAGGCTGTGCTATCTCTCCATCCCCTAATTGGCTGACTTTTAAAGACAAAGATGAGATTACACAATTTTTAACTGTCTAAGGAGTTGCTGCTAAAAACATAATTACTCCATTTGTATCACTTGTCTTCCCTTTGTTCATCAATTTGCTTGAGCGGGCACCATAATGTCTCCATTAGTTGGGAATGAAGTCCATTATTGTTGCTGTTTTTGGCATATCAAATACATCATGGGTAGCTTGTCAGGCTCTGCTGTGGCTCTGGGTTCATCCCAGGGGGCCCAGTCTTTTTCTATGTCAGAACATCAACCATCCAGGGCCCACAGGGCAGAGCCCTGGGTATAGACAAGCCTGTCTCCTGTCTGCCACTTGCTGACGCAGCTGGGCACCTCAGCCACACCTGCAACACTTCAAGGTTAAATAAAAATTAAAAAATTAAAATAAAAAATTTTAAAAAGGCAAAATAATAGATGCTAAAGAAAACTTTTATAATATAGATAGTTCAGAATGAATATTTAATTACATGGTTTGCATTTTTCTGACAGTTTCTAGATAGTGAAAATGTAATCATTTTCATTTGCAAATATGTTATCTAATAACTTAAAAATCCATGTAAAACAAGTCAGCACTCATTTCACAATTCCACTACAGATAAGTAGCTTGGCAAAATCCATGCCCTCTGGAAAACAAAAATAAAAATTTTAAACAATTTCCCATTTCAATAACTGGAGGTAGCACACGTGATTGTGCTATTAATACACGAACTTGTTGGAGATCTCATTCTTTGGTTGTAGTATGCCTCTGGTGTTGGACACTTTATTTACAGTGCTTCTACATTTGGTTGACGTGAACCAGAGATTCTAAAGAGCAAAACTATTCGGGTCATACTCAAGCATGTTGGGTAGTACTAGGAATTGAAACTATGACCTCACCAACCACAGGACTACAGAGCAGAGATTTTGGAAATTAGCTATACAGGACTCCCAAAACTCAATCAAGATACTTTATATTGAAAAGAATGGTTACAGGGACTGGAGAGAAGTACAGAAGTTAGGGCCTTGCACATGGTCAATTCCATTTCAATCTAGGGCAATTCTATATTGTTCCACAAAAACCACCAGGAATAACCCCTGAGTGTTTCCAGGTGTGGTCCCAAAACTAAACAGAACAATGTGTTTTAAAGAGGTAGAGTGATGGTACAGTGGGTACAGTCCTTGACTTGCCCACAGCTGACCCATGTTCAATACTTGTCACTTTATAACATCCCTGAGCACCACCTGAGCACCACCAGGAGGGATCCTAGAGCACAGACCCAAGAGTAATACCTGAGCACTGCCGGGTGTGGCACCAAAACTAAATAAAGCAAAATGTTTATAGAGCATTGTGATCATGATTATTCTCCAATCTGATAACTCTTAATGTACTGAATGAAAGATCATATGAATGAATGGTAAAAATAAGTAAAATGCAGCAAGGACTAAAATTTCTGATTTCAAGGGGCCGGAGCAATAATCTTGCATGCAGCCGGCCTGTGCCAGCCTGGGTTCGATCCCGGCATCCCATATGGTCCCCGAGCACCGCTGGGAGTAATTCCTTAGTGCAGAGCCAGAGTAACCCCCTGAGCATTGCCGGGTGTGATCCAAAAAGCAAAAAAAAAAAAAAAATTCTGATTTCAAGTTCTATACAGTGTAATAAGAAGACTAGGTAAAGTTCACATATATGTTTGACTACGGGAAAGAGTGAGAAAGGTAATAGAATAGTACAGGGGGCCGGAGCGATAGCCAAGCGGGTAGGGCGTTTGCCTTGCACTCGGCCGGCCCATGCCGGCCAGGGTTCGATCTCCGACATCCCATATGGTCCCCTGTCGGGCGCTCCGCGGGGTCCCCGACAGTGCCAGGAAGCGAGTTCCCTTCTACCTCCGAAGCCGGCGAGGAATGGATGAAAACTCAGGAATCCGATGCAGTTTTAAAAGGCTTTACTTATCACAGGTTCAGGCACACAAATCAGCAAAAAGAAAAACCCGATGCTTAGGATTCCAGGCTAGAACACCAGCCACGTGTAGGCCAAGATGGCGACCACCACGTGTAAAAGCTTCCAAGGGGAATAAACGCTCACAAGGCGAGATCCCACAAGGAAGAAGACCTGGAGAGCGGGAACCGGCTAGTTTATATCCCTGTAACTCAGACCTTCCTCCCATTGTTATGGAAAGCAGGGAGGGTGCAATGCCCTTAGGTAATCCCTCCCCTGCATCTCACCTAGGGCCTTTACTGTGCTAATGTTTTGAGCCAGGAATTCCTTTGTAATGTAGAGAAGGGGGTTTCTGAGATGGCATGTCACTGTACCAAAGACCAACACCAATGCCAGTTAAATATTTCTCCAAGCCTTCACAAGTCTCCTCTACTTCATTGTAGTTTTATATTTTAGTTGCCTTTGAGTATATCAGGGAGCCATGCTTGTTTGCTTGGAAGCAAACAGCATTTCTCTCTGGTCTAATTACTTAGGTGTCCTACGTGGCCAGGCTAATATGCTGGTAAGATCTAGCTAGTCCCACGATGATTGTGATAGCATGGGAGAATATTTATACCAGCTAGTACAGCATACATGGTCGGATAAACTGCCACATTTAGACTACCCCCTTATCTACGAAGTGATTTGCGGGAGGCAATCCAGAGCAGATGCAGCGGCCCTTAGGAGTCCTGCAACAGTCCCCTGAGCACCGCCAGGAGTAATTCCTGAGTGCAGATCCAGGAGTAACTCTGAGCATCGCTGGGTGTGACCCAAAAAAGCAAAAAAAAAAAAAGAAAGAAAGAAAGAAAGAAAAAGAATAGTAATGGAATAGTACAGTGATAATATAGTGTGTGGTATGCTTGCCTTGCACTTGGCCAACTTGGTTTCTATCCCAGTACCCTATACCTGAGCCTCACCAGGGGTGACATCTGAACTCAAAGTCAAGAATAATTCCTGCTGAGTGTGACCCACCAAAAACAAAAAAAGTAAAATAATGCGAAAAAGTATTTCACTGTATCTCTGTCTTCCCATTGTTCATCAATTTGCTTGAGTGGGCACTACTAACATCTCCATAAGTCCTGTCACAAGCAAGTGTAATCCAAGGGCTTCTGCTTGCTCCAGGGACAGGAGGAGCCCCAAACCATTCTTCAGGTCATGGAACTGAGCTCCATAATTGTTACTAATTTTTGGCATAACATGCAAATAAAACATGGGTAGCTTGCCAGGCCCTGCCATGTAGGTGGTATAGTCTCAGTAGAAGGCTCTTATCTCGAGCATTTACTGATGAAACTTAAAGGGGAAAACCTGAAAAAAATTTAAATAAATAATATTTTGTATATCATTGAAACTGAGGAAAGGCTTCATGGAGGTTGATATGGCTTTAAAGGATAGGTTAAAAGCATATGTAGCAGAAGAAATATTTAGGGCCAAGATTGGGAAGTGAGGACTTGTGTCCTAGGTGAGAAAGACCATTTCTACATAATGATGAGCTGCTCAATGAAAAGCCAAGATAGAGACTAATATGAGAATAATAAAAGGGGCTAGGTCCAGGTGACTAGATAAGTGACTGGGTGAGAGGGAACGTCAATGTTTCTTAGAAGCACAAAAACCAGCAAATAGACTGAAACAGTAAACTCAGGACCTCTGTAAACACATGGCCCTTCTCCACTCTAGGTAGAACTGCAGTGAGAGGTATGGCTTCCCTGGCAGCAACGGCTCACAGGGAGGAAAGTTAATCTTCCTTCCACATTGTATTGGACCCACCTTCATCTCTTATTCTGGACTTTCACCTTGACCTCTTATATTAGACTATCATCTTGGCCTCTTATATTGGACTCTTAGCTAGTGGAAACCTAGCAACTCTAACCACATGAGACCAATAGTTCATTCAACATAACCCCCAAACACACACAAACAAAAAACCAAAAATGGGAAACACAAGAATCAATACAATCCCATTCTAAAAGCAACATCAAGCTCAGGCCCAAGAACCTGTCCTCTGAATCAGTGTTAGAGACCCCACACAGTTACACAAGAACACCAAATAGTAATGTAATATTCTTTTTTTTTTTTTTTTTTCTATTATACCAAGGAAACAAAAAAGTGATATTATGGTTGTCTACAGACCAGCACCCTCCCTCCACCAGTGCCCCATTTCCACCACCAAGTACCCCCCCCCCCCCCCCCCCCCATGCTTTTAATAGCAGGTACCCCAGTTTCTTCTCCTCTCTCTCTCTCTCTCTCTCTGTTAATAATATTCTTGAAGGGGAAACAGGAGACCACTATCTACTGAGCTTCCGCAGAGTCCTACCTGGTAATGAGACGGGGATAATGGTGCACTAGGAGAATCCACCTCCAGACTACCACATATGATAATGAAAGGGGGGGAGAGCAACCCAAGAAGAGTGCGAGCCCCAAAAAGAGAGACCAAAAAGAGAGCGCACAAGAGAGGAAGCAGGCTAGTTTTATCTCCTGCAACTCAGACCTCCCACTTTTATGGGAAGCAAGCGGGTCAAATGCCCTCAGGTAATTTCTCCCAGGACCTCACCTAGGCTCTTTTAGATGCTAATGTCGTGAGCCAAGATCTGCCTAGGAAATGCCATTACAGGGTAGAGAAGGTGGTTTCTGAGATGGCATGCCTCTGTACCAAAGACTATACTAATGCCAGTTAAATATTTCTCCAAGCCTTCACAAGAGTCTCATCTTTAGTTCATGGTAGTTCTGTTATATTAGCTTTGAGTTATCAGAGAGCCATACTTGCTTGCTTGGAAGCAAACAGCATTTCTCTCTGGTCTAATTACTTAGAGATCTAACATGGCCAGGCAAATATACCGGTAAGATCTAGCTAGTCAGTCCCACGATGATTGTGGTAGCATGAGAGAATATTTATACCAGCCAAACTGGGGAGGCTGATGGGGAATGAGGAACTATAATGTCACATTAGAAATCACTATTGAATATACACAATTATCTATATATACATAGATAATTGAATCATGAACTGTAAGGCAAGTCACAAGGTTTAGGAGAAGAGAAATACAGAGACAGAAATAGAGATAAAAGAGAAAGATGAGAGACTCAGACACACAGGGGAGAACTGCCATCTGGCTCTCCCCTAGCTCAGCTGACCATGAGGCTCCCAAGAGGCAATTTGGGTTTTGGGAGTGGGCCCATCACTTCTGTAGGGCCTCGCAAGCAGTCAGATGAGACTCTCTAACCATAATAGCCACCATTATCATGGTCCGGACCCCACAGCTCATCAGAACCCACGCAAGAGAGACAGTGATCTCAAGACCAGCTCAGAGCAACCAAGTTTGAGCCCTGGTAGGTGGCTCTCAGAGGCAAAGTCACGGGCATTCCTGGAGATGGAGCTGTGTACCCCTTCCCTCTCTGACCCAAACTGGAGGCTTGGTGGCTCTGCCCACGAACTGCCTCAGGGCTCTCAGCCATGATGCAGAGACTCAGACGCATGGGGGAGAGCTGCCATCTGGCTCTCCCTAGCTCAGATGAACATGAGGCTCCCAGGATGTAAGATGGGTTTTGGGAGTGGGCCCATCATCTCTGTAGGGCCTCGGAAGCAGCTGAATGAGACTCATTCAACATAATAGCGCCTTTTTTGTGGTCCAAATCTGGCACATCAAACTAGTGGAACCAATCATGTTCTAGAATATATTACAAACTACAATGTTTAAGAAGGGGAAGAGAGAAGGAGAGAGAGAGAGAAAGAGAGAGAGAGAAAGAGAGAGAGGAGATAAAGAACCTGCAATGGAGGCAGGCTAGGGAAGGGGAGGGAGATGGGGACATGGGTGATGGGAGATGGGCATGGGTGGAGGGATGGGTGTTGGAACACTGTAGAATCAAAATTCAAACACGAACATCTTGTGATTGTATATCTAACAGTGGTATAATAAAATATTTTTTTTTAATTTTTAAAAATCAAAAACCAAGCTAGTTCTTTGAAAAAAACAAACAATATCTACAAGCCACTTGCAAGACTCATAAATACAGGAAGATAGAGAAGCCCTAATAAATCAAATCAAAAATGAAAAGGGGGAGAGACATCACAACAGAAACCACATAATTCAAAAGATCATGAGAGATTACTTTGAGAATCTGTATGCCACGGGGCAAGAGAACCTGGAGGAAATGGACAAATTCCTGCACTCCTATTTCCCCCATGGAAGAAGCAAAGAAGACTTGAAATTCCTAGAAAAGCCTATCACTATTGAGAAAATTGAAATGGTAATCAAAAGTCTTCCCAAACACAAAAGCCCAGATCCAGAAGGAGTCACTAGTGAATTCCTCCAAACCTTTAAAAAGGAGCTATTGCTAGTCCTTTTCAAACTTTTCTAGGAAACTAAAGAAACGGAAGCATTGCCAAACAGTTTTTATGAGGCACATGTCACCCTGATACACAAAGCAGACAGAGATATCACACAAGAAAGAAAATTACAGACCATATCACTGATAAACACAGATGGAAAAATATTAGACAAAACACTGGCAAATAGAATCCAAAGACTCACCAAAAGATCATACACCATAACCAAGTAGGATTCATGCTGGGGATGCAAAAATGTTTAACATTTTTCAGTCAATCATCATAATATATCATATCACTAAAAGAAAAAATAAACACCATATATTTTTATCAATAGATGAAGAGAAACATTTGCAAAATCTAGCACCCACCCATGATATAAACTCTCCCCAAAATGGGAGTTGAAGGAATTTTGTTCAATATTGTCAGCCATCTACCACAAGCCCACAGCAGATGTTATTCTTAATGGGGAAAAACTAAAATGCCTCCCCCTCAGTATTGGGGACCAGACAAGTTTTCCCTCTCTCATCTCTTCTATTCAAGATAGTATCAATCAGAAAATCAAGCACCTCAGAATCAGCTTAACTTAGGATGTAAGGGACCTGTTCAAAGAAAACTAAAAAATGCTGCTTCAAGACAAAAGAAGATATGAGGAAATGGAGACACATTCCCTGCTCATGGATTGGGAGAATTAATATTATCAAAATGGCAATACTCTCCAAAACATTATACAGATTCAATGCCTCCCTATCAGGATACCCATGGAATTTTTCAAAGAAATTGATCAAACAATCCTGAAATTCTTATGTAAAAATATATCCCCACAAATAGCTAAAGCAATCCTTGGGGAAAAAGAAGATGGGAGCATGAACTTCCCTAACTTCAAAATGTGCCTCAAAGTAGTAGTAATTAAAATAGCATTATATTTTAATAAAGACAGATCCGCAGAAAAATGAAAATAGAGTTGAATATTCTAAACACACCCTCAAATATCACTTGTATCACTTGTCTTCCCATTGTTCATTGATTTGCTCGAGCAGGTACCAGTAACATCTCTATTTGTCCCTGTTGCATGCTAGTATAGCCCAAGGGCTTCTGCTCACTCCAGGAACATGAAGAGCCTCAAACCATTCATTCAGGTCATGGAAATGAGGTCTATTACCATTTTTTGGCATATAAAATACAACATGGGTAGCTTGCCAGGCTCTGCCGTGCAGGCACCCTTAGTTTTTACATGTACTGATGTACCGCACGGCTGTAATGTGGCAACACGCAATGGGCAGAGCCGGTAGCAGTTCTATCTGTCTGTGAAATAGGCTTCTCTCTAGGGTGAGGTTCTGATGAGCTGGGCTTGAGATTGGCTTCTCTCTTGGGTGGAGCTCTGACAAGCTGTGGAATCTGGACGTTGAAAAGGGCTGCCATCATGGTGCAGAAGTTCCTCTGGCTTCTTCCAAGGCTCTTTGGGGTGGCGGGCCAGGGCTGAACCCGCCCTCCCTCATGAATGCCTCATGATCAGTCAAGCATGCAGAGAGCCGGTAGCAGCTCTATCTGTTTCTGTGAAATAGGCTTCTCTCTAGGGTGGGTTTCTGACGAACTGGACTTAAGATTGGCTTGTCTCTTGGGTGGTGCTCTGACAAGCTGTGGAATCCGGACATTGAAAATTGGGTTTCAACCCTCAAATATATGATCATTAAATCTTCCATAAAAGAGCAAAAAAATAGGAAGTGGTGGAAGGAAAGCCGCCTCAAAGGGTGGTGTTGGGAAAAATGGACAGCTACGTATAAAATAATGAACTCAGACCTCTGCCTAACACCATGCACAAAAAATCAGATCAAAATGGATTAAAGATCTCAACATCAGACCTGAGTCCACAAGGTGCACCAAAGAAAACAAAGGCAAAATTACCCACGACATCAGTTAAAGGCATATTCAAAGATAAAACACCATTAACAAAGCAAGTTGAAGCAAAGATAAACCAATGAGACTATCACTGTCACTGTCTTCCTGTTCATCTTCGATTTGCTCGAGAGGGCACCAGTAACATCTCCATATGACCTGTCACATGCAAGTAGAGCCCAAGGGAACCTGCTTGCTCCAGGAACATAAAGAGCCTCAAACCATTCCATCAGGTCGTGGGAATGAGGTCTATAATTGTTACTGGTATTTGGCATATCAAATATGGCACGGGTAGCTTGCCAGGCTCTGCCATGCAGGTAGCATACTCTTGTAGTCATCTCAAATCCAGCATTTATTGATGAACCGTGTGGCTGCAAGCGGCAGCAAGCAGGCTGTGATAGGCTGGTCTACTGGGTGGAGTTCTGACGAAGAGGAAGTCCGGATGTGGAAAATGGAGGTGCTCATGGAGTGGGGGTCGTCTGGCTTGTTGTGAGGCTTTCTGGGGTGGTGGGCCAGGGCTAGAACCTGCCATCCCTCCTGGGCACCTCATGAGCGGCTGGGCACTTATCAGAACTTAGTAACATTAGTATCACTAAAATGGGACTATATGAAATCAAAAAGTTCCTGCACCTCAAAAGAAATGGCGACCAAGACACAAATACAGTCCACAGACTTGGAAAGAATATTCACCCAATGCCCATCTGATAAGGGGTTATAATATCTGAGATGTATATGGAACTGGTAGAACTTTTACAAAAAAGAACCCCAAAAACCAAAAACAGCCAACCCCATCAAAAAATCAAAAAATGGGGAGAAGAAATGAACAGGAACTTCTTCAAAGAAGAATTTTAAATGGCCAAAAAGGCATATTAAAAATTTATCTGTGAAAGAGAGAGAGACAGAGGAGAGAGGAGAGAGAGAGAGAGAGAGAGAGAGAGAGAGAGAGAGAGAAATAGGTAAGTACCTGCTGTAGAGGCAGGTTGCAGGAGATAAATTGGGGAAACTGATGTTGGGAAATGTGCACTATTTGAGGGATGGATGTTGGAACAATGTATGACTTAAACCCAATCATGAACAGCTTTGTCATGATCTAGCTCAAAGACTTAATTAAAAATAAATCATGATTTAATTAAAAATAATAAAAAAGAAGCAAAAAATATTTAGTAAAGGAAACAAGAAAACACAAGAAATCATAAGGGTTTTGTTTTTAAAAAGCAAAACCAGTTTAATGCATAAAATTTAGAAAACAACTGAAAGTATTTGAAAGAGAAACTGAGTTAGTGGAACAATGAACTCTGTTAAATAACTCAGGTGATTCGATGAATAATAATCAACAGATAATAGAATATTGTAAATAATGATGAATAAGGGTGATTGTAGGGGGAATGCCAGTTGGGAAACTATTAGTCAGTTAAGGTCAGGATTCTGAACCTGGCCTGAGACTATAAATAGGGGAGAGTTTCCAGGGGCTTCCAAACGGAGCAAGCAGTGGCCCCTGGTGTTTGGGCCATAACCATGGGTCCCTGGACAGAGGGTTCCTGCAGCAAGCAGGGAGGTGAAGCAAAAAAGTAACAAGTAACTGAAGACTTATTAAATGTAACCTTCAGGAACCTCTGGACTTGTTTCTTCCTCCCATGGGTCTTGGGAAGAGCTAGGCCCAGACACAGGTCAAGGCCATAACGGACTATGGGTACTGCAGGGGACCCAGCTAGGCCCAGGCATGGGCTGCTGTTGTCACCCATTGATCCCCAAGCACTGTTAGGACTATGGAGTCCACAGGTTTTCCCTTGAACCTGGGGCCTTGGGACCTCCCTGAGGGGTGACCCACAATCCCCCTCCTCCTTTATTTATAAGCCTTAACAAATGATAAGTGAATAAGATTGATTTATTGAATGCAGAAGAGTGAACCTCACATTTGAGCATTTTCATTATTATCCATGTTACTTTTATATTCTGTGCTAGCAATATGGTAAATATAAGCAGGTTTTCTCAGATATGAAAGCAGCTATGTGGTACATTCGTTTTTAATAACATAATGTATGAAGAACTGGAGAAATAGAAAAAAAAATCATCTTTCAAAACAATATTGACAAACTGTGAGATAGAAAACAGAGAAATTAAAGGTTATTAATCAGGATTCTTAAGAGAAACAAACCAACACAAAAACAGTGTTGGCAACAATATCAATAAATTGGAATGCTTGACTGGTAGAAGAAATATCAAACAGTGCAGCTATGCTGACTCACACCGAGTGTCTACACAGAAAGCAAAATGAAGCACAGGAGAAGGAGGCCACTAACTCCAGAGTGGTCAGGGGGCATCTGGTGTAAACAAGGAACTCAGGGCTGGCGCAATAGTGCAGAAGGTCGGGCTATGCACACGACTGACCTGGGTTTGATCCCTGAATCTCATATGGTTCCCCAAGTCTACCAGTAGTGATTCTCAGATAGAGCCAAGGATAAGTCCTGAGCACCCCTAGGTGTGGCTCAAAATCCAAAAAAATAAAGTATTTTAAGAAATAGGAAATAAAAAATAAATAGATCTCTACACTGCCCACCCCCCCAAACTTATTTTATTTTGTTTATTTACTCATTTATTTGTTTGTTTGTTTATTCATTCATTCATTTATTTATTATTTATTTATTTTGCTTTTGGGGTCACATCCAGTGATGTGCAGGGGGTTACCTCCTGGCTCTTCACTCAGGAATTACTCCTGGTGGTGCTCAGGGACCATATGGATACTGGGGATCAAACCCGGGTTGGCTGCAAGCAAGGCAAATGCCCTACCTGCTGTACTATCACTCAGGCCCCAGCATCCCCATATTTAAAGATTATATTAAAGCCTTGATTGGATCGACTCACCTAATCAATCTAAATAGTCTCAACAACTCCTTGCTCTCTAAAAAATTTCAACATTAGCTGAATAGTCCTGTTGTATATCTATATATCTGCACTACTAACAGAACTGTAAGCACAAGATCCAAATACCCAAACCAAACATGGTAGAACAAACAAACTTTGAAATATGCCTGTCAAAGGGACAGGTTGGGAGATGAGAGGGAAACTGGGACATAGGTGGAGGGAAGCTGCCACTGTAATGGAATTGCTATTGGAAACTTGTATGTCTGAATCTTAATTATGAATAACTCCATAAATCACATTCTTCAAAAAAAAAATTTTTAAGTTCACACATGCCTTTTCCCAGAGGGGAGAAGACATGAGAATTAAAGCAGGGGTGAAATTAAGGTAAAATTAAGTTCTGTTTTTCAAACAACTGCTAGTTATGAAAATACTTGATCACTTGATCACTTGACATCCCATTATTTGTCTATTTGCTGGAGTGGGCGCCAGTAACGTTTCCATTTGACCCTATCACATGCCAGTGTAGCCCAATGGCATCTGCTTGTTCCGGAATACAAAGAGCCTCAAACCATTCGTTCATGGTCTTGACGAAGAAGTCCTGACCATCTTGTAGCTGTGCAGCCACGTGATCTTTTGACGTCCCGTGGGATCCAGTCAGCAATGGCTCTAGTCCAGCGGTCATCTCCAAATCGCATTACATGTCCAGCCCATCTGATATTCGACGTCTTGGCAAATGAGACAGAGTCCCCGAACAAATGAAAGCAGAAGGAAGAATGCATATTCCATAAACAAGAAAAGGGAGGGTGCCTCTAAATGCGCAGTCCAGCTCTGAAGCAAGAGTCCTGTCCTATTCAACAAACTGCCATGAAGGCTGTTTCCATGAAAACATTAACAATTCCACTTCCGTATTTAAACCTGAAAGAACCTAGAACAGTGTTACAAACAGGTATTTGTAAAACCAAGTTCATAGAAGAATTATTCATAATGGTCAAAAGTGGAAGCAACCCAAATGTGTATCAAAGAACGAATGAACAGAATGCGGAATAGTATACACAAGTTGAAAACAAATGTTTATTGCATATAAAAGTCAAATTCTATTTAAAAAGTAAATTCTATATATTATATGTTACTAAATCTGAAAATATGCTAAATGAAATAAGTCAGACATAAAAAAGGCAAATTCTATATGAATCTCCATAGAGAAGTTTCTAGGAGTAGTCAAATACATAAAGACAAAGTAGAAAGTTGTGTACCCAAGTTAACGTTAGGTGGGAGGAATAAGTTTAATGAAAATTGTTTCTGTTACACAAGATAAAAATTTTGGAGAACGGTTGCACAACAAGGGAGATGTATTTAATAATACTAAACTATAGTACCACACTTAAAATGTAAGTTTTATGTTATACAAATTTTAAGAGTTTTTTAAAAGGGTGTCACTGTCTTCCCGTTCATCATCGATTTGCTCGAGCGGGCCCCAGTAACATCTCCATATGTCCTGTCTCATGCTAAAGCCCAAGAGCATCTGCTTGCTCCAGGAACATAAAGAGCCTCAAACCATTCCATCAGGTTATGGGAATGAGGTCTATAATTGTTAAATTTTAAAATATAGTAAAATAGACGAAAGTAAAATAGAGAAAAGGGTTTTTAACTAGAAAGGTTGAAAATAAAATCACATCTTCCCCTCTCCATTTTGTTGAGCCTGGTGGCCCTGCCCAGGATCTGCCCGGGGCCATTGGCCATAACATGAAGCGGCTGGGGAGGCTGGAGCTCGGCTCGCCCGGGCCCAGCTGAAGAGGGGACCCCCAGGAGGGCAGATGGGTTTTGGGAGTGGGCCGTCGCCTCTGGGGGTCCCGGAAGCAGCCGGATGAGACTCGCCCATCACACTAGCCACCATTTTTGCTGTCCGGATGCTGGGAAACTGCCTCACGACCAGATCAACAGAGCAAAATCAGTTTGAGTCCAGTATGCGCGGCCGCTTAGCGCAATGGTCCATTAAAAATAGTGGAAACAGTAATGTCTTTTAATGCATTGAAGAGCAGGAAAGTTAGGCGTGAGGGAGAGATAAAGAGGAGATAAATGACATACAGAACCCACCAAGTAGTTGAGGTATGGGAGGGGGGGGGAGGGAGGTGGGGACATTGGTGATGGGAGATGGGTTTGGGTGGAGGGATGGGTGTTGGAACACTGTAGAACCAAAACTCTACATGAGCATCTTTCAATTGTATGTCTAAAATGGTGTAACAATATTTGGGGGGGTATAATAAAATAAAATAAAATAGAAAAAAAAAATAAAAAAATAAAATCACATCATTTTGACTGTGTTATGGTAGAAGTATTTTTCTTTTCACATTTCCTTTTGTTTCTCAGAGGAGACTTTGCTTTTAAGAAAAAAATACCTTTATATTAGCCAAATTTGAGCATTTAAGCCAATAACGCAGCCAGTGTAGAGCACAGGCCTTTCGGGTGTGGGCCTAAATTTGATCCCTGACACTGCATGGTGTACTCACATGCTGAGTGTCACCCCAGAACAATTTATTTTTAATTAAAAACATTAGGATGGGGCTGGAGCGATAGCCCAGCGGGTAGGGCGCTTTGCCTTGCACCCGGCTGGCCTGTGCCGCCCGGGTTCGATCCCCAGCGTCCCATATGGTCCCCTGCGCACCGCCAGGAATAATTCCTGTGTGCAGAGCCAGGAGTAATCCCTGAGCACTGCCGGGTGTGACTCAAAAAGCAAAAAAAAAAAAAAAAAATAAAACATTAGGAGCCAGAGAGATAGTAAAGTGGGTAGGGAATACAAGGGCCACTTTGTATGCTGCTGACCTAGTATCAATACAGTCAATATGACCAACACCATACGGTCTCCAGGGCCTTCCAGCTGTGGCCCCAAAATGAAACAAAAATTAATTAGCCCCTCCAGGTGTTGCAGGTGTGGCTGCAGTGCCCAGATGTGTCGGCAGGTGGCAGACAGGAGACAGGACAGGAGACAGGAGGCAGTCTACACCCAGGACTCTGCCCTGTGGACCCTGGATGGTTGATGGTCTGACATAGAAAAGACTAGGCAGGGACAGAGCGATAGCCCAATGGGTAAGGCATTTGCCTTGCACACGGCCGCCGTGCCACCCGGGTTCAATCCCCAGCATCCCATATGGTCCCCCGAGCACTGCAAGAAGTAATTCCTGAGTGCAGAGCCAGGAGAAACCCCTGAGCATTGCTGGGTATGACCCAAAAAAAGAAAAAAAAAAAGACTGGGCCCCTGGGATGAAGCCCGAGCCATGGCAGAGCCTGGCAAGCTACCCGTGGTGTATTCGATATGCCAAAAACAGTAACAATAATGGACCTCATTCCCAACAATGGAGACATTACTGGTGCCTGCTTGAGCAAATCGATGAACAATGGGAAGACAAGTGATACAAGTGATACAATAACTTTTAAAATGCCCTTGCAGACTCTCATCCACTGTTGGTGGTAGTGCCGACTGGTCCAGCCCTTTTGGAAAACAATATGGGCATTCCTCCGAAAACTAGATATTGAGCTCCCATTTGATCCAGCAGTAGTATTCCTGGGAATATACCCCAGAGACCAAAAAACACATAGCAGAAACACTATCTGTACTTCTTTATTCATCTCTGCGCTATTCACAATAGCTAGAATCTGGAAACAACCTAAATGCCTGAGAACAGCGGACTGGCTAAAGAAACTGTTGTACATCTACACGATGGAATACTATGCAGCTGTCAGAAAAGATGAAATTATGAAGTTTACTTGCAAATGGATGGACATGGAGACTATCATGCTGAGTGAAATTAGTCAGAAGGAAAAGGACAGATAAAGAATGACTGCATTCATTAATAGGATATAAGTAGATACCAGTGTTTTACTAAGTGTGGGAAATGGTAATGGCAGACTAAAACTCACCATTGAATATACACAAAGAGACAAGTGATAAACTCTAAATATCTGCAGGGCTAGCCACAATGTGTAAAAGAAGAGAGAGAGATGCAGAGACACAGAGAGAGAGAGACAGAGAGAGAAAGAGGAAACAGGGGTACCTGCTATTGAGGCAGCCTGGTAGTGGCGGGGGGGGTGGTGTACATTGGTGGTGGAAATGGGGCACTGGTGGAGGGATGAGTGCTGGAATACTGTATTACCAAGAACCAATTATGAACACCTTTGTAATTGTATGTCTCATGGTGGTATAATAAAAAAAATTTAAAAAGAAAAATAAATAAATAAATAAATAATTTTTTTAAATGCCCTTGCAAGCTTTTTTCCCAAGTTTGAGAATACAATGACCCATTTAAAGAATAACTACAAATAGCTACTCTGTTATCAGTATTTTTGTGTAATACCAATGACCTTATGCAGTTTTCCCTAGTCACCAGTACATGAATCAGACACAAGCAAAAAATTAAACCAGATGAAATTTTCAATTTTCTCTGTGCTCAACTATACAGTCAAAACCAGTAAATCAGGGTGAACTATTGTGTCAGAGAAACTTTGCTTAGTATAAGACTCTTTGTGTTCTTTTTTTTTTAATTTGCAGAGATCTCATACACAGGAGGCGTGTGCTCTGCATTGAGCGACATCCCTGCCCCTCCCAGTATTTCTTAAGTCCAAGTAAGTCATAAAGTCTGTTTGGATTTTGCTTATTCTGCAATGTGAAGACATGTCTGAAAAACATAACATACAAGGCGCAGAACAAAACAATTGGCTAAAAAATCAGCTCTGTGAGCATAAAATAGAGGCAAAAGGATACACATGACAACCCTTTAATGTATGTTCTGTAATCCATAGTCTGAAAGGGAAGGAAAAGAGAAAGAGAGAGAAAGGGAAAAGAAATAAAGAACCTGCCATGGAGGTGGGCTGGGAGATGGGCACTGGTGGAGGGATGGGTGCTGGAACACTGTATGACCAAAACCCAAATATGAACTTTTTAGTTGTATATCGTTGTAATTGTAAAAATTAAAAATTAAAAAAAATCAGCTGTTAGTAAATGACTTCAAAAAATACAGTAATTTTGTTAAGTTGTATTTATAGATTTGTCTGAACAAAGCACTCGCTAATAAACGGATTGTAATTTAGTGTATTTAGCAGTTCAAGGTATGATTTTGTGTGTTTGGCAGTTCAAGGCCGTTCTTTGTATCACTCAGCTTTCCATGCAAGAAATGAAAAATCGAGAAGTGGTAAAAAAAAAGTAGCTAAAAATTATCTTTAGAAAGGAGTATGCATGTCAAAAAAGAAGGGAAAAAATGGAAAAGGACTTTTTAAAAGCATTAGCTGTTACCTTACGAATTTACCCCCTTGTGAATCTCAAGGTATTATTTGAGTAAGGAAGAAAAGGCAAACCACGAGGGAGTACTCAGGATTAGCTTGTTATTAACTGTGACTGTCTCTGGAATGAAGAGAAAAGAAAGCGTGATCTGTACGCTCAAGTGAACAAAGAAAAGTTAACCGTTGGAGATCAGTTTAATTTAAAAGACTGGGTACATTTTACTGGAGGCAGCCTATCTATTGCTCGTTTTAAAAGGGGGCAGGGAGAGGCACGGTGGGCAGGGCTCTTGCCTTGCACCGAGCCCACCCAGGCTCGCTTCCAGGAACCCCACACAGTCCCCTGAGCCCCAGCAGGAGGGATTTCTGGATGCAGAGCCAGCACTAAACCCTGAGCCGCCGGGCACGGCCCCAAACCAAAATAAATAAATGATACTAATAAATGGGGCAGGGAAATGCTTACATCGTATAGTTTGTAGACGCATAAAGCCACGATATGGTTCACATCTTTTGGAACTAAAAAATGTTCAGTAAAAAAGGGCTCGCTTCCTGGTTTTGAGCACCTTTCCGCAGAAAAGTGAAAGGCGTCCCGGTCACGAGATGGCAGGGCCAAGCACCCTTCGGGGGCAGGGTGCCCCGAGAAAGGCCCCGAGAGGGAGAAGGACGGCGCGGAGGCTGGGGACCCCCGGAGAAGGCAGGTGGGCGGGGCGGGCGGAGGCTGAGACCCCCTGGAGAAGGCAGGTGGGCGGGGCAGGCGGAGGCTGGGGACCCCCGGAGATGCCAGGTGGGCGGGGCGGGGCGGGGCTTGGCCGCTCGCGGGGGACTCCAGGTCGCCGGAGGCCGCCGTCGTCGCCGGGGCTGGGCGGGGCGGGCGGGCGCTCGTCGCGGGCCGATGACGTGTCGGGGCCGGCGGAGCCGCCGCCACTTCCTGGAGCCGCCGGCCGGGGCCGCTCGCTGCACTCCGGAGCCGGGAGCCCGTGTCAGCCGCCATGTCCCACCAGACCGGCATCCAAGGTAACGGCGCCCGGCGCGCCGCGGGAAGGGGCTCCCGGGAGGCCGCTTCCGAGCCGGGCGTGCTGCGGACGGGCGGGGCCGGAGTGGGGCTGGAGCGCGGGGAGTCGGCCCCGAACGACGGACCGGGCGGCCCCTCGCTCTGCATCCCGAGCGCCCGGGGCCTGGCGTCGCTTCCCCGGCCCGGCCGCCGCCACGTCGCAGACGCGTCCGAGAGCCGCAGGAGCCGGGGACCCTGGGGCGGGTGGGAGAGGGTCCCTGGGGCGGTGGGAGAGGGTCCCTGGGGCGGTGGGAGAGGGTCCCTGGGGCGGTGGGAGAGGGTCCCTGGGGCGGGTGGGAGAGGGTCCCTGGGGCGGTGGGAGAGGGTCCCTGGGGCGGTGGGAGAGGGGTCCCTGGGGCGGGTGGGAGAGGGTCCCTGGGGCGGTGGGAGAGGGGAGCCTGGGGCGGGTGGGAGAGGGTCCCTGGGGCGGTGGGGAGAGGCTCCCTGGGGCGGGTGGGAGAGGGTCCCTGGAGCGGTGGGAGAGGGTCCCTGGGGCGGGGGGAGAGGGTCCCTGGGGCGGTGGGAGAGGGTCCCTGGGGCGGTGGGAGAGGGTCCCTGGGGCGGTGGGAGAGGGTCCCTGGGGCGGGTGGGAGAGGGTCCCTGGGGCGGTGGGAGAGGGTCCCTGGGGCGGGTGGGAGAGGGTCCCTGGGGCGGTGGGAGAGGGTCCCTGGGGCGGTGGGAGAGGGTCCCTGGGGCGGTGGGGAGAGGGTTGTGCCGG
This sequence comes from Cryptotis parvus, assembly GCA_021461705.1. Taxonomy (NCBI): domain Eukaryota; kingdom Metazoa; phylum Chordata; class Mammalia; order Eulipotyphla; family Soricidae; genus Cryptotis; species Cryptotis parvus. The sequence continues at coordinate 64,570 of JAJIBD010005853.1, read as the reverse complement.
TGGGAGAGGGTTGTGCCGCCGCGGCTGTCCACTGTCAGCGGGCTGTAGCGCCCAGCCGGTGCGCCGGGTGCCCCTCCCTCTCCTCTCGCGGACCGAGTTTTCTTTTCTGCCCTCTAATGAGGTTTCTCCCGGTTTGTGACGAAGAAAAGAACAGTGCTGAATCTTGAGGTTTCACTTCGGACACTTCCCAAACTCTAGCGGGCTTTCCTGCCGAACTGAGCAATAAACTGTGTCGCGAGGAATCTTGAGCGTGGGGTGTGTTCCGAATGCCTGCGGAAGTGAGGCGCCTCGGGTGTGTGTGTGTACCCCGGGAAGTGAGGCGTCTCGGGTGTGTGTGGGTGCCCCGGGAAGTGAGGCGTCTCGGGTGTGTGTGTGCCCCGGGAAGTGAGGCGTCTCGGGTGTGTGTGTGTACCCGGGAAGTGAGGCGTCTCGGGTGTGTGTGGGTGCCCCGGAAGTGAGGCGTCTCGGTGTGTGGGTGCCCCGGGAAGTGAGGGCGTCTCGGGTGTGTGGGTGCCCCCGGAAGTGAGGCGTCTCGGGTGTGTGGGTGCCCCGGGAAGTGAGGCGTCTCGGGTGTGTGTGGTACCCCGGGAAGTGAGGCGTCCTCGGGTGTGTGTGTGTGCCCCGGGAAGTGAGGCGTCTCCGGTGTGTGTGTGTACCCCGGAAGTGAGGCGTCCTGGTGTGTGTGGGTACCCGGGAAGTGAGGCGTCCTGGGGTGTGTGGTACCCGGGAAGTGAGGCGTCCCTGGGGTGTGTGTGTACCCCGGGAAGTGAGGCGCCTCGGTGTGTGTGGTACCCGGAAGTGAGGCGTCTCGGGTGTGTGTGGGTGCCCTGGGAAGTGAGGCGTCTCGGTGTGTGTGGGTACCCGGAAGTGAGGCGCCTCGGTGTGTGTGGGTACCCGGGAAGTGAGGCGTCTCCGGTGTGTGTGTACCCGGGAAGTGAGGGCGCCTCGGGGTGTGTGGGTACCCGAAGTGAGGCGTCCCTGGTGTGTGGGTACCCGGAAGTGAGGCGTCCTCGGTGTGTGTGGGTGCCCGGGAAGTGAGGCGTCTCGGGTGTGTGGGTGCCCCGGAAGTGAGGCGTCTCGGGTGTGTGTGGGTACCCGGGGAAGTGAGGCGCCTCGGTGTGTGTGGGTGCCCGGGGAAGTGAGGCGTCCCCGGGTGTGTGGGTGCCCGGGAAGTGAGGGGGTCCTCGGTGTATGTGGGTACCCCTGGGGAAGTGAGGAGTCTCGGTGCGTGGGTACCCCTGGGGAAGTGAGGCGTCTCGGGTGTATGGGGTACCCGGGAAGTGAGGCGTCTCGGTGTGTGGGTGCCCCGGGAGTGAGGCGCCTCGGTGTGTGTGGGTGCCCGGGAAGTGAGGGGTCTAGGGTGTATGTGGGTACCCCGGGGAAGTGAGGCGCCCTGGTGTGTGTGGAACCCGGGAAGTGAGGAGTCCTGGGTGTGTGTGGGTATCACTGGGAAGTGAGGAGTCCGGGTGTGTGGGTACCCCTGGGGAAGTGAGGGGTCTCGGTGTGTGGGTACCCGGAAGTGAGGAGTCTCTGGTGTGTGGGTGCCCCGGGAAGTGAGGCTTCCGTGTGTGTGTGTGTACCCCGGGAAGTGAGGCGCCTCAGGTGTGTGTGTGTACCCGGGGCGGCGTCTCGGGTGTGTGTGGGTGCCCGGGAAGTGAGGCGCCTGGTGTGTGTGGGTGCCCGGGAAGTGAGGCGTCCCGGTGTGTGTGTGTGTACCCGGGAAGTGAGGCGTCCCGGGTGTGTGTGTGTGCCCCGGGAAGTGAGGCGTCTCTCTGGTGTGTGGGGTACCCGGGAAGTGAGGAGTCCCGTGTGTGTGGGCACCCGGGAAGTGAGGCGCCTCGGTGTATGGGGGGTACCCCTGGGGAAGTGAGGCGTCTCGGGTGTATGTGGGTACCCGGGAAGTGAGGAGTCTCCGGTGTGTGTGGGTACCCCTGGGAGAAGTGAGGCGTCTCGGTGTGTGGGTACCCGGGAAGTGAGGCGTCTCCGGGTGTGTGTGTGCCCGGGAAGTGAGGCGTCTCGGGGTGTGTGGGTGCCCGGAAGTGAGGCATCCTCGGGTGTGTGTGTGTACCCGGAGGCGTCTGGTGTGTGTGGGTACCCGGAAGTGAGGAGTCTCGGTGTGTGTGGGGTATCACTGGGAAGTGAGGAGTCTCGGTGTGTGTGGGTACCCCTGGGGAAGTGAGGGGTCTCGGTGTGTGGGTACCCGAAGTGAGGAGTCTCTGGTGTGTGGGTGCCCCGGGAAGTGAGGCTTCCGTGTGTGTGTGTGTGTACCCGGGAAGTGAGGCGTCCCAGGTGTGTGTGTGTACCGGGGGGGCGTCCCGGGTGTGTGTGGGTGCCCGGAGGAGGCGTCTGGGTGTGTGGGTGCCCGGGAAGTGAGGCGTCTCGGTGTGTGTGTGTACCCCGGAAGTGGGGGCTGGTGTGTGTGTGTGCCCGGAAGTGAGGCGTCTCTCGGGTGTGTGTGGGTACCCCCGGAAGTGAGGAGTCCCCGTGTATGTGGGTACCGGGAAGTGAGGCGCCCTGGTGTATGTGGGTACCCCTGGGAAGTGAGGCGCCTCGGGTGTATGTGGGTACCCGGGAAGTGAGGAGTCTCGGGTGTGTGTGGGTACCCCTGGGGGAGTGAGGCGCCTCGGTGTATGTGGGTACCCCGGGAAGTGAGGCGTCCCGGGTGTGTGTGGGTGCCCGGGAAGTGAGGCGCCCGGTGTGTGTGGGTGCCCCGAAGTGAGGCGTCTCGGGTGTGTGTGTGTACCCGGGAAGTGAGGCGTCTGTGGTGTGTGTGCCCCGGGAAGTGAGGCGTCTCTCGGGTGTGTGGGTACCCCGGGAAGTGAGGAGTCTCTGTGTGTGGGTACCCTGGAAGTGAGGCGCCCGGTGTGTGTGGGTACCCGGAAGTGAGGCGTCCTCGGTGTGTGGGTTGCCCGGGAAGTGAGGCGTCTCGGTGTGTGTGGTGCCCCGGAAGTGAGGGGTCTAGGGTGTGTGTGGGTACCCCTGGGGAAGTGAGGCGTCTCGGTGTGTGTGGGTACCCCGGGAAGTGAGGAGTCTCGGTGTGTGTGTGGGTATCACTGGGGAAGTGAGGAGTCTCGGTGTGTGTGGGTACCCCTGGGGAAGTGAGGGGCCTCCGGGTGTGTGGGGGTACCCGGGAAGTGAGGAGTCTCCTGGTGTGTGTGGGTGCCCGGGAAGTGAGGCTTCGGGTGTGTGTGTGTACCCCCGGGAAGTGAGGCGTCTCAGGTGTGTGTGTACCCCGGGAAGCGAGGCGCCTCGGGTGTGTGTGTGGGTGCCCCGGGAAGTGGGCTCCTGGTGTGTGTGGGTGCCCGGAAGTGAGGCGTCCCGGTGTGTGTGTGTACCCGAAGTGAGGCGTCTCGGTGTGTGTGCCCCGGGAGGCGCCTCCGGGTGTGTGGGCACCCGGAAGTGAGGAGGTCCCGTGTATGTGGGGTACACCCGGGAAGTGAGGCCCTCGGGTGTGTGTGGTACCCCTGGGGAAGTGAGGCGTCTCGGGTGTATGTGGGTACCCCGAAGTGAGGAGTCCTCGGTGTGTGTGGGTACCCCTGGGGAAGTGAGGCGTCTCCGGGTATGTGGGTACCCCGAAGTGAGGCGTCCCGGGTGTGTGGGTGCCCGGGAAGTGAGGCCTCCGGTGTGTGTGGGCCCGGGAAGTGAGGCGTCCCGGTGTGTGTGTGGACCCCGGGAAGTGAGGCGTCCCGGTGTGTGTGTGGTCCCCTGGGGAAGTGAGGCGTCTCTCGGTGTGTGTGGGTACCCCGGAAGTGAGGAGTCTCGGTGTATGTGGGTACCCCGGGAAGTGAGGCGCCTGGTGTGTGTGGGTACCCCTGGGGTAGTGGGAGGCCTCGGGGTGTGTGGGTACCCCGGGGGAAGTGAGGCGTCTCAGGTGTGTGTGGGTACCCGGGAAGTGAGGCGTCTCTTGGGTGTGTGTGGGTACCCCTGGGGAAGTGAGGCGTCTCGGGTGTGTGTGGGTACCCCTGGGGAAGTGAGGCGTCTCAGGTGTGTGTGGGTACCCCCTGGGGGAAGTGAGGAGTCTCAGGGTGTGTGGGTACCCCTGGGGAAGTGAGGAGTCTCAGGTGTGTGGGTACCCCTGGGGAAGTGAGGAGTCTCAGGTGTGTGTGGGTGCCCCCGGGGAAGTGAGGAGTCTCTGGTGTGTGTGTGGGTACCCCCTGGGGAAGTGAGGCGTCTCGGTGTGTGTGGGTACCTCCTGGAAGTGAGGAGTCTCGGGTGTGTGGGTACCCCGGGAAGTGCGCTAGGCTCGCCTCAGTAGATAATGTGGCCTGGGGTGGCTGGAGGCGCTTAAAGAGGTCTCTGAACCAAAGCTCTTCTCTTCCTGCTGAGCGACAGCAAATCTGTCCCCAAAGCAACACTTGGTATGTTTTGTACCAGAGAGTCTTTGACACCACCTGCACCTCTTCCAGCATACGCGTACACAGCAGGATATAAACACACACACCAATATACATGTACGTCTTTGACACCACCTGCATCTCTTCCAAAACACAGACACACACCAGGCAGGGTAGTCTCCAATATAAAATCATCGCCTTCTCCTGCGTTACTTTTGGCAGTGTACCTTGTACTCGCTGACTACAGTGCTTGAGGCTCCGAGTAGAGCGAACTTAATAGTGGCCCTAGCCGTGAAAAACACAACCACAAATGAAATGGAAGTTTTACTTGGAGCACACAGCTGGTTTGATTATTTGCTCAGTGAGCTTGCTTCAGCTTTTTGAGAAACACAATTTAAAAAAATATAGCCAGAACTATAAGCCTGGACTCATTTTACTGACTTTATTAACAGAATGCATTATCCTGCCTGATACTTAACTGTTTCTAATGGGAAAGTACAGAAATTGAGTTGATCGAGGTACTGGAAGAAAATGAAAGTGGGTTTCAGCATCTTTCAGACAAGCTGTAACAGTATTTTAAAAAGTGTTGTTGTTCTTTAATGGGCTTGAGGTCATTTTGAATTATCTAGCTGAAAATTAGAATTAATACAAACTGGAACTATGCTTATATGTTTCTTAGCTGTATACATTTCTTTAAGTTTTATGTTTGAAGTTGATCACTTGACATCCCGTTATTCATTGATTTGCTCGAGCGGGCAAATAATTGAAAAATAATGAAGTTACTGGTAATAAAGAGTTATATGGTAATAAAGGTACATGGTTAGTTTTTTCTTTGTGATAGAACTTTTTCTCATTTTAAATGGCATTAGAAATGACTTAAGTATTAAAATAGTGTTGTTTTTTTCACAGCAAGTGAAGATGTTAAAGATGTCTTTGCCAAGGCAAGAAATGGGAAATACAGACTTCTGAAAATATCTATTGAAAAATGGTTAGTTATAAACTTTAAGTCATTTTTGTCCGTGGGTTACTGGGTGTTAGGATTGTGTAACGTCAAAGTCTGCAGTGAGTTGGGCGTATTCTTGAAGGCCTCACTTAATCTTCTGAATTCTGAAGCTGACTACCAGAAAAATAAAGAGCTGTGATGTCTCCCTCCTCATGTGTCGCGGTTTCTGCATCACAAGCCATTTTAGCACCAGTGCTTCTGTCTCGGAAGGGGAATAAGCTAATAGGTTATTGTTTCAAAAAAAAATGTTGTGAATTGTTCAACCTCTCATTTCAACATATACTAGTGTAGAATTTATGCTGTAGAGCTTATTCCCCTTATTTTAGGTAAGTTCTGAGAATATAATAAACTTTCAAAATATTTTACCTTTACAGCAGGGAATTTGGCTAGTTTGAAGAATCATCATTGATATATTTGAATTTGCACAGTTCATATCAGCTTCTTAATCACAAGTGATTGTTAAAATACTCCTTATTAAATATTTGAAATATATTGCTGTATAAAAATAGCTTATTTTATAAACTGGAAAAAACCTGATTTGTTTTCCATTTTTTACTTACACATTTTAAAAATCACAATTTTGAAAATATGCAGATGTTTCACATATATTTTATAGTTAGTTGGAATAAATATATACCATTAAACTGAATTTTAACAATACTGAGCCAAAAGGCCATCACTTCTGAAGTGTTTCCTTAAATATGTTAAAGTTTACCCACAGAAGGAAAGATATGCTATTTTCTTTAATTATTATTCTCTGATTTTGATGTTCATTTTTCTGCAATACTTGGCTATGTTCAGGGTTTCCTCCTGGCTCTGCCAGAGATCGCTCCTGGCAATGGTCAAGAGACCATATGGAATGCCAGGGATTGACCCGTGGTCTGTCGTTGCAAAGGCAAACACCCTACCATCTGTTCGTTATGCTGTCTCTTGGGCCACACATTATCCTTTGGTTTTATGTTGTTTTGCGATAAAAATTTTAAATGAGGAATAGAAGAATAAGCGATGTTTGCTTTATTAAGCCTTTTTGCAGGTTTGATTATATGCTATGTATAAGTATCCCCTTTAAAGAATTCATTTTCCTGACCTTTCCCTGAGACCGCTATTTTGAGTCAAGTACTAGTTTGTAGTTTGTGTGACCTATTTGTGTGCACTCCTAAATAACAGGTAATGCTCTTTTGAGGTTTATTTATTTGGGTTTTGGGGGCCATACCTTGTGTCTTTTTTGAGTTTTTAAGTTCACATAAACTGACATTTGAATCTCTCCCTTTTATGTACTTTTTAATAATTTTTGATGGAGAATTCACTGATTCTTTTTTAAGCTGCAAATAGATTTGTCATACTGGCGTCACATGTAATATTCTCAGTAGGCTACTTTCAGTTCTCATTGTAATTCTATATTGCTTCAGTGAATACCTTGTGGCCTTAAGTGAGTTTTTCTATGCATTGTATGTGAAGTTTTCCTTAAGTCTCCCCATAGTCACCTCAGAGTAGCTCTAGTAATTTATTCTTTGGGGTGAGTTTTAAAATTTTTAATGGCCAGATAGGAGCTCAGTCATATTTTATATTTATTACTACATTTTATATTTTATATTTATTACTGTAGAATTCAGTGTTAACTTCAGAAATGATGCTTTTGACTGATAGTTCGTTAAATGTGTCTTGTTAATTTTTAGTATAATTATTTTGGGAAATAGAATATAATCACTTCTTTTGTTAGCCATCGCTTAATTGTGATTGTTTTTGTTTATGGTGGTCATAAAATCATCTGTCTTTGATACTGTTCTTTCAACTTTTAGTTATGAGTAATAGTAATTTGGAAATAACTATATTAATTCTGTTTTACCACTATCATTTGTTATTTTAAACCATGTGCTTTTTAAAAAAATTGTTCTTTATAGAGAAACTTGTGATTGGATCATGTAATCAGCCTTCAGATTCCTGGGATAAGGATTATGATTCCTTTATTTTACCCCTGTTGGAAGACAAACAACCATGCTATATATTATTCAGGTTAGATTCTCAGAATGCCCAGGGGTATGAATGGATATTCATTGCATGGTCTCCAGATTATTCTCCTGTAAGTAATTTTTTTTTGTAATTTGTTTACCTTAAGTGCAAGAGAAAAAAAATTTGTTGAAATATTCCTAGGCTAAGAAAATGATAAAGCACAGCACTGATATCCTGTCAAAAGGAGTGATTGTGGAGAAAATTCTTAGTATGCAGGTGAAAGTAATGTGCTTAGATTCAGAAGACTTTTCTTTGAATCAGTAGAATTGATATTGAATTTAAATGTTTTCGTCTGTGGTTGAGTCAGGCATTTAGTTCAGTAATAAAGATCTTGTCTCAGATGTGTGAAGGCCCTGGATTTGAGCCTTGATGTTGCAAAAAAATAGAAAAACTGTCACAATTATTAATGGCTCTGAACTCCTATGGAATGCAACTATTTTGTTCTCAGACTAGTAGTTGTAAAATTCATAGGGAAAAAAATGAGCATTAACTTCAGCAGCCGTTTGAATGAAGGACACGACTATTTCTGTGAAGTTGGTAAGCTAAGTAGGAAGATTTCATGTGCTTGCTACTTGGTATTTTTTAGGATTCATTCAGTTTTGTATAGAAAATAAATTTTAAATTATCTAGATACCATTCTCAAAAGTTATCCTTTCCTTTTAATTCCATATTCTGTCTAAAAGAGATACTGGTTTTGACTAGACTGGATTTAACCATGAGGATTATGAAAAGGTTTAGGTTGGTTGGAAGTTTTCTTTATTAGCTTGTCGTGGATGCTGTTGTTTCTTTAATAATAGCACATATTGTAGATCTTTTGTTTCCATGCCCCTCATAGAACGTTATCTGCCAGAGGTATGGCATGAATATTTGATTATTTGGTGGGAGTAGGCCACTCACTGCAGTACTTGGGGACTGCTCCCAACTCTCTGAGCCTGGGAATTGTGCTCAGTGATTGTTGGAGGCTGTGCTGTGCTAACGATCAATCTGGGGCTGACTGTATAAGGCGAGTGCCTTAACCACGCCCAACCCCGTACTAGATCTCCAATCTGAATGTTTGATTTATTTCTTCAAATTTAATTTCATTTGTGGGGGACCTTCGGGCCACATCAGGTAGTACTCAGAGCTTACTCCTAGTTGTGTGACGAAGGATCACTCCTGGCAGTACTCAGGGAAACATGAGGGGTGCTGGTGATTAATCCCAGGTAGGACTTTGTAATACTTGACTCTTAGTGCATTATATCTGATCTAGATTTGCTTTGGGAAAAATGTCTATCAGAGTTTCCTCATTTCATTCTTTTATTTTAGGTTAAAGTTTTAAGTGGTTTTTAATTTTTTCAGTTGATTTTGTACTTTTGTTGATTTTCAGTTGATTTTGAAAAATGAGTTATTTTTTGTAAGTTTTATTTTTAAACATGTTGACATAAACGTTAATATTTTAAGTTCATATTAGATAATAGCTCATTGTATATACATACTTTAGGATATTATATTTCAGCTTTATTAACAGTTTATTTTTAATGTATTTGAATATTTTATTATACTCTGCTTTCTTTTCTAACAATGGTTTTCAGCTACACTTCTAAGTAAACTCTCACAATGTAATAGGTTCGTCAAAAGATGTTGTATGCTGCAACAAGAGCAACTCTGAAAAAGGAGTTTGGAGGTGGCCACATTAAAGATGAAGTATTTGGTACAGTAAAGGTATAAAACATTTTTATGTATGTTCTATATTTTGCAACTAAAATAATTGAAGCACCCCTACGTCAGTGACAAGAATTCAGATGGCTGAATCTGTAAACATAAGAATAATGAAATTGGAGTTATGGATGTAGCTCAGCTATAAAGTACTTGCCTTATATGTGTGTATTAAGTCTTACGGTTTGATTCCAGCAACTTAAAAATAATTAAAAAAAAAGAATATAGGAAAGGTGGTATAGTTCATATAATATTCAAGGTTAACTGATGATTATGCAACTAAATTTCTTTACAGCTAGTTATTTAATAATGATAATAAATGTGTATTGTAACATAATACTTAATCCTTCTAAAATACCTTGGAATTGACTTTTTTAAATTCATGTTTATAAATTTCTTATAACACAAAACTCAGAATGTGAAAATTTTGATTATTTAATACAGGACACTCTCTCCAAAAAAGCTAATTGCTCTATAACTTGGGGATGTGACCAGATAATACTATCGCCACACTCACATGAAGTTCAAGAAAGGAAGAGTAGAGAAGACCCTAACATGTTCTGAAAACTAGAATAGAGACTTTAAGAATCAAAATACTTTCTGTTAAATTAATACTTTTGTTGTTCATGAAGTTTAATGTCACTAAGACTTTATTTACTTCTATGCTTCTAGGAAGATGTATCATTACACGGCTATAAAAAAATACTTGCTCTCACAGTCTTCTCCTGCCCCTCTGACTGCAGCTGAAGAAGAATTACGACAGATTAAAATTAATGAGGTAAATTACCACTGTGCAATCATTGTAAAATACTCAGTCTTTTTTAGACACCGTATTTTTAATTAGTAGATGTGGAGAAAACTAGACAATAAGTAAGTTTGGTAGCTTATATTTATCTTGTTTAGCGACAAAACAATGTTATTATCTGACTGTTTTAAGGAAATAGTTAAAAATGTTAAGCTTAATGTTAAGCTTAATGTTAATTTTTGAAATAACTTTGTCCTGTCTTCATAACATATATGGTAGATTATAAACTTCCTGTTGGAAGTACAACTTTGGACTTTGAATGCAAATAAATGAGGCAAATGTATTTGACCTGTTTAGAGCAAAGAACATTCTATCTTAAGATCACCTGAAATGGGTTTTTCTGGTATGTTTTAGAGAATAGTGATGATTTTAAAGAGGGTAAAGTATAAATATCTGTAGGGTAGATAAGCTATCTAGAAGCTCTATAAATTAATTCTATAAAGCTCTATAAATTCTGTGAACACTACTTGAATGAATGTGTATATATAAATGAGAATAAATGGGAGACAGATGAATACTTGTTTAATATTTGAATGAAGAAATTTCATCTATATTATAGTCTGCCATTTTTGAAGCATCTCCTGTAACCATTTTAATTACAAATTCAAAAATCTATGATTACTGGGATTATACAGGAAAGAACATTTAGCAGAAACCTTTATTCACTAGTTTGAATAACTTGTAGGAATCATTCTGGAAAGTAACCAGGCATTACTATTTGATATTAACCTGACAGCAGGCTCTATCATTAATTATTTTAACTAGTTATTTGAGAGGGATCTTTATGTGTGTGAGTGTTTTTGTTTTTGTTTTTGTTTTTTTAAAGTTTGATAGTTTGTTTTATTCCTTGCAATCAGAGCCCAGAGGATCGTATCGGGTATGCATTTGCATATGTTCTATGATGTTCTCATTATCCAGTACCATTTATGCTGTAGAATCTCCATTCATTTAAAAAGAAAATTTCTACGTGGTTTTCTGCTGCAGCACTGCAAATGAAACCCTATACTAGCTGTAACTTATTGAGTATAAGAGTCTTAAACATGCGCCATGTGCATTGAAGGAAACATCCTAAAAAATACCTTTATGCACATCATGGTCTTTTTTTTTCCTTTTTTTCACTTTTGAAGCCACATGCTAGCAGTTCTCTGGGGCTGCTCCAACTGAGTGCTTGGGGATCACTCATAGAGGTGCTACAGGACTGTATGGTGTCAGGGATCAAACCCAGGCCTCCTGTGTGCACAGCATGCACCAGCCCCATTGAGCTATCTCCCCAGTCCTGCACAATCATGTGCTTAGCAATGAATGCTCTAAGTCTGGAACTTCTGCAGTAGTATAACTTGTTAAGCTGTCTTGTGTCTTTATATATTGTTTGTTTTCCTTTCAGTTCAGTGCATGGCCTTTGTGTTGCATTTTATGTCTAGCAGAACAAAGTAAAGTTCTCTACTTTTTTTTTGTATATTATAATGTTCTAAAATTTTATCACGTAAATGACTGTAATTAAAAGTCTAATCTGAAATTCTTTCAAAGAGCTTATGTAGCTCATTGCAGATGTACCAAGCCAAACATAGAAATAAAAAACTCTAAAGCCCCACTAACATTCAGATTTTCATTTAACATTTTGTGAAGATGTGTTTTATTATTTGTACACTGCATGTTGACAATGTGCTAACAGGACATGAACGAAAGTGAAAAATTATTTGCTTTTTAAGTCCAGAGTGTTTCAAGTATTAATTTTATTAAAATTATAGGCAAGGGTGGAATGACGTACTTTATAGAGGTTGGGTTTTCTTTGCCATTGCAACATTTTCAAATACTCAAAGGTCATCAATAAATACCATCTATCATATTTAGGTACAAACTGGCGTGAGTGTGGACACAAAGCATCAAACACTACAAGGTGTAGCATTTCCTATATCTAGAGAAGCTTTTCAGGCTTTGGAAAAATTGAATAATAGACAGCTCAACTATGTTCAGTTGGTAAGAGACATAATGTTTATTATATAAAGTGCTTGCTCTCTTTGATGACTTGTTTGTATAAGGTATTATTTTTTAAAATACAGGTGCAATATACGTTTGTTATTAAAATCAACAGAATTGGGGCTGGAACAATAGTCCAGTGGGTAGGCATTTGCCGTGCGTGGGCAACCCAGGTTCGATTCCCGGCATCCCATGTGGTCCCTGAGCATCGCCAGGAGTAATTTCTGAGTGCAAAGCCAGGAGTAACCCCTAGTCATTGTCTGGTATGACCCAAAAAGCAAAAGAAACAAAAAAAAACTACAGAATTGTATTTCCCTAGGAGAAACTAGACTTTTTTTTATTATAAAATTAAAGTTTCTATGTATGTGTTTCAATGGTTTTATTTTCCTTTTATTAACAGGAAATAGATATAAAAAATGAAACTATAATTTTGGCCAACACGATAAATACAGAATTAAAAGATTTGCCAAAGAGAATTCCTAAGGATTCAGCACGTTACCATTTCTTTTTGTATAAACATTCCCATGAAGGAGACTATTTGGAATCCATAGGTATAAATCCACTTTTTTAGTATGTTTCATTCCTACGCTTATTAATTTATCAGCTCTGTTCTCTTATTTGTTGCCTAGAGAGAAACAGCTTAGTGTGCAATTGATATGCTAATTAACCTACTATTTTAAATTACAGTGTTTATTTATTCAATGCCTGGATACACGTGTAGTATAAGAGAGCGGATGCTGTACTCTAGCTGCAAGAGCCCTCTGCTTGAAATTGTAGAAAGACAGCTGCAAATGGATGTGATTAGGAAGGTAATCACTTCATTGATCATCTAATTTGTCTTATTTATCTATAACCTTTTTAATTTTCAACTTTAGATTTTTATTGTCTTTATCATGTAGTTTATGATGTGTCATGACTTATAACTGGCTATTTTTTCCTTATAAATCCTTTTTTTTTCTATTTTTAAGTGCTCAAAATGAGCTGTTACAAATATAGTCTCCCTTTAGATATGTGTTTTCTAATGTGGTAACAGCAGCTCCCTATGGCTATTTAAATTAAAAAATAAAAGCTAGGGGCCAGAGCGATAGCCCAGCAGATAGGGTGTTTGCCTTGCACGTGACCGGCCTGTGCCGGCCGGGTTCCATCCCCAGCATCCCATATGGTCCCCGAGCACCACCAGGAGTAATTCCTGAGTGCAGAGCCAGGAGAAACCCCTGAGCATTGCCGGGTGTGACCCAAAAAAAGAAAAAAAAAAAGCTAAAATTTGGTCTCTTAGTCTCACTATGCACAAAGCTTTTGTACATTAGCTGCTATATATAGCTGCTGTATTGGACAATACAGAATTGAGACAGCATGTCTGTATTGCAGGAAGTTCCATGGTTAGTGCTGTTAGAATTCTACCCTTGATTCAGTCAAAACCTAATAAAGAGATACAGTCTGTCTCCCACCATGAGTTATGGAATGGTTGAGAATATAGGAGTTTTACAGGAAGAAATGATCATAAACATTACAGTTTGGAAAGCACCGAAATCATGGGGAAATACATGGTTTATTCTTAATTAATTCAACTCTTAAAGCACTAGTCCTTACAAACACTGTGTTTGATTCTGTACCCTTAAGGAAGTAAGAGTCCCCAAGATCTCAGTCACCTTCTATAGCAGAAGCTTCACTTTCTTTTCATATAAGAGGTCCAGATAGGATTTCCAATCTTGCCAAGCCATGAATATGAAGTACCAAAGCAGAAAACCTTGAGAAAATAGTGGCTTCTACTTTAAGATATTTTTTGAAGTAGGAGAAGAGGAAACAAAATAGAAACTGATTATATCCAAGCAACTCATTTAACTGCCTTTTCCTCAGCTCAAAATGAAACTGGAACACTTGCTTATGGTCTTGATTGTCTTACTGGAATGGATATTTTCCACTTGTGAACATTCTCACCCGAAACGTGGCATGTTTCATCTATTAGGTTTTGAATGTTCTGCTTTTTTACCTGTTGCTAATATGATTTCTTACAGATAGAGATTGACAATGGGGACGAGTTGACTGCAGACTTCCTTTATGAAGAAGTACATCCCAAGCAGCATGCACATAAGCAGAGTTTTGCAAAACCAAAAGGTCCTGCAGGAAAAAGAGGAATCAAGACTGATTAGAGGTCCAGCTGAAGCGGAAGCCACTACTGATTAATAGCACTGCGTTAAGTGTTAATGACACTAGTTTTTTTAAAAGTTGAGCTTTTAGTACAGGAGAACTGAAATCATTCCATGTTGATAAATAGTCAAGGGGAAAATTGTAATTTTGAAAAATAGCACTTTTCACTTCAGTGTGTTTTTAAAATAATGTAATAGAAGACTCCTGATTTCTATTTTTGATTTTAAACTAAAAAAGGGTTCGACATAGTAATGTTTAATTTTATCACACTGTTTTTCATAAAGTGGTGATTCCATGCTTTCACATAATTCTTAAATTTTATAGTTGGGCCAATACCAGAAAGTCTAACATCTTTAAGATACACTTCTTACTAATATTTGGTACAGAGAGTGAACTTTTTTCTTTAAGGGAGAGATAACAACCATAAGTTATTCGTACTACTCTGAATATGTGAAAGGTTGAAATGAGATTATTTTGTAATTGAAAACACTGCAACAAGAGAATGGTGGAAAGTGATGTACTCTGTAGAGCAGGGCTCTCAGTGTGGGAAATCTTACCTGCATCCTTTAGAAACAGTGCTTGATTGCAGCAGTCTTTTCTCACCTTTGACTTTGGTTTTATAAACAGCATTAAAATTTCTGAAGATCAGCTCACTCCTTAAGGATACTACATATTTTCTATACTGTGTGGTTTCTGGTGGTACTGAAAGACACATTTAAACAGCCTATGTTTTTAGTACTTTAAAGAACTCCACTTCAAATGTCAGTCATAGCTGGAGTGTGAGGTCAAGTTTATGCTGATTGACTATTAAGTTAGTATTCAAAGGTAGACAAAACTAAAGTCAATTTTGAAGAGATTTTAAGCCTAAAGATGTCTCTCCCAAACCATATACTCATAGATAGTTTCATTATAACTTTGGAGTTAATATTCAGATTTCTTAATTGTTTTAAAACAATCTTGGTACTTACCACCGAACATAAACACTTCAGAATCTTGTTTCTATATATATATATAATTTCAAACTACACTTAACTATTTTCTAAAGCTTTGCATTTTCATTAAAGCCAACAGAGGCTTATCTGAACTTAAAATGAGATTTTGAGCCTCGTTTTCTTTGATACTTGAAATAGAGGGAGCTAGAATACTTCATATTTAATCTGTTAAACCTGCTGCAAGAGCCATAACTGGGTTTTCTAAATGACTGTGGGTTTCCAGGATTTAGAATTTCTTGTTCTAAACTTTATGCTGCATAAAACAAACATTAGAAATGCACATTTCATAGTATAAAATATGAAGCACTCATTTTTATACCTTATTACCTAAGGAAATAGATGCACCTTCAGAATTCCAGAGTGTGTTCAAGTAAAGCTTATTAGAATAATGAGTGGACAGACTTTTCCCCCTAGAATTAAGAGTATTTGTGTGGTTTTGTTTGTTTACAGATAATCAAACTATAATATTTAAACATGCAAAATAGCTGGCAGTAATGTTATACTTGTTTACTAAAGATATTCTTTTAAGTTGTTTCATGGGTGCACACAAACACACTTAAACACGAATTACTGCATTGAGAATCCTGCAACTGTGCTGTGGATCAGAGCTGGAAACTGATTTTTCAGTCAAGACAAATGTTAACTTGTCCTGAAGGTATACAATAATAGTGAATGTTTTTCTATGCCATCCATGTGCAATTATGCTCTAAATCTAACTACACTACAAGAAAGTCAATGGACATTCCAGAATATAGATGTGATTATATAGTCTTTAATTATTATTAAACCAATGATTGCTGGAAATCAGTGATGCATTTGTTATAGAGTGTAACTCATCGTTTACAATATGTTTTAGGTGGCATCATCATAACAATAGGTGAATAAAGTATTCCAATAAATTTATATAGCAGTGAAGAATTCCATGCCTTCTGTGGACGTTTTATAAATGCATTTTATATCACAATAAAAATTTTTTCTCTTTGTGTTAAATTGACTTCCTAGTATAAACTTATTTTTAATGTTTAGATCGTGTAATACTTGTTGATAAGAAATTGCTTCCATTTTAATTCATTTGTTATCCAGACTGTCCAAATCAAAAGAATTTTTAGCATTAAACCTAGGCAAGTTGTGTCAACTGCTAAATTAAAACTTTCCCCTTACTATAACAATAATGAAAATTCAATGAGTTTGATAGTCAAAATTCGCACCAAACTCTTGGTACTTGCTGCTATTCATTCCAATTATTTAAATCATTCATTCAATAATCTAGGTTATTTAAGTCGTTATTTATGATGTGCAATTCAGTATAAAATTGATACTTTTTAATTATTATAAAATGGATGTCTTTAGTACCAGTTTGTTTTTTCGTTTGGGGGCCATACTCAGGGTGCTCCAAGCTTGCTTTTTGGCTCAGGGCTACAGGGTCACTCCTGGCAGGCCTGGGGAAAGTCCACACAAGCTCTGTTGTGTCTGGCTCAGCCAAAGGAAGATCCTGGGGCTCAAACTCAGGATGCACAATATGTAAGAGAAGGAAGAGAGAGATAGAAAAAAGATCAAGAACCTGCCATGGAGGCAGGCTATGGGAGGGGAGAGGAACTTGGGGACATTGGTGGTGGGAAATGGGTACTGGTGGAGGGCAGGGTGCTGGAACACTATGTGACTGAAACCTCCAAACATGAACAACGTTGTAATTGTATATCTCACAGTGGTATAATAAAATACTTTTTAAAAAAACCCAGTATGCAAGGCAAGCACCTACTCACCCTAGTATATCCTGACCCTTTGGTAGCAGTTCTAACAAAAGATGGAGACGCCATCTTGGCTTCTTATTAAATAGTTTTAAAAGTTAGCCCTGTTGGATTATAAGAATATAAGGTGTCTTTTTATTTACTGATTCTTGATCTAGTGATTTTGACACAGTAGGGTGGGAGCCAGGAATAACATAGTTTTAGAGATAATTCATTTGGACTGAAAAATGGGGACAGTTTAAGCAATATAAACAATTTTTCTCCCCTCAACATCATTTAACAAACTTTCAAAGTGTTACTGTCTACTGTTAAAGTGGTTATGGTTAATGATAGCATAAAATCAAAATCCTATGGATTTTACAAGCTTCTACTTGACTTTGCCTGTGTTGTTCTCTAGTTGCTATGGTCAGTAAGCTCCAGCTTGTTATTTCTGGGGACTACACTGCTTCAGGAACACTTAATATGCTGTTTCTACCTGGTTCACTTGAATCCAATATCTACTTGGATTACTCCCTCACATAATTATGTCTGCTCAGATGCTCAAAGTGTTATGTCTCTGACCTAATCTGATTTTACTCTTAATCTTTTATCAGTTATATTTATGTGTATGTTATATCTCCACTAAGCTAAGGCTAAGTTAGTTCCCCTAAAGGAGAAGTGGATCTGGTCTTTATTCACTATCGTATTTGCAGTATTCTGAACAGTACCGGACAGTTGATTGAGTAAAAGATTGAGTGACTTGGTGCTGGAGAGATAGTACAGTGGGCGCACCCAAGTTCAATCCTAGCAATGCATATGATTCTTGAGCACTGCCAGGAATAAACCCTGAGCACCACCAGGTGTGGTTCACAAAAAACAGTAGTTAGCTTTCACTGAAAAACTGCCAGAAGAGGAGCAAATTCCAGCTGTGGTAGGTCCAGAAAAGATCTGACCCTTTTGTACTGTATTCCTAGCCAGGAGAACTCTGACCAGCACTGACAACCTCTGAATATTTTCTTATTAACCACAAAAGACATCTGTATGGATTCATTCCTGAATGAGTCCATAGGAATTCATTGTTCAGCTCACCCTACTCAGAAAGACCCTCTGCCAGGGTTACCCACAACCATTGGCATTTGCTAGTATAAGTATACAATGGGAAGAGGTAAATTAAAAATAGGGGTTAAATTGTACTTGTTTCCTTTACCAAGGTATATGGGCAGACAACATGGGTCCTAATTTTATGTGTGCATTTGTACCTGTGTGTGAAGTCTATACCCAGTTGTCCCAGCAGCATCTATTTATTCAAAGACTGCTCGCACTGAATGACTTTATCATACCAACAAATTTACTGGCTATATAATTGTTTTGTTATATATTCCTACCATACTGATGAATAACAAACTGTCCCCAAAGTGTAATGGTTTGAAATAATCATTTCTCACATCTTGCAGAGTGGAGGGGAGAGGTCGAGAGGGAAACTGCAGACACTGGTGGTGGGATATGTACACTGGAGAAGGAATAGGTGATTATATAACTATTACATAAGGAAAAGGTGATTATATAACTATTATAGGGTTGTTCAATCACTACCTATCTCACTGATTCACTTGGTCACTTGACATCCCGTAATTCATCGATTTGCTCGAGCAAGCTCCAGTAACAACTACATTTGACCCTATCACGTGCCAGTGTAACCCAATGGCATCTGCTTGCTTCAGGAACAGGAAGAACCCTGAAGCCGTTCTCCCCTCTCAGAGATCCCTGCAAGCTACTGAGAGTATATTGCCCGCACAGCAGAGCCTGGCAAGCTGTCCAATGCGTGATTCGGTATGCCAAAACCAGTAATAATAACACTGATTCAATTAAAAAATTCCCAAAAATCTCATTACCAGTCTTTCTGTCCCCCACCCCCATCTATTGTCTGTAACATCACCTCCTAAAGATTTCACTCTCTTCACTGTATCACTGTCTTCCCGTTCATCATCGATTTGCTCGAGCGGGCCCCAGTAACATCTCCATATGTCCTGTCTCATGCAAATAGAGCCCAAGGGAACCTGCTTGCTCCAGGAACATAAAGAGCCTCAATCCATTCCATCAGGTCATGGGGATGAGGTCTATAATTGTTACTGGTATTTGGCATATCAAATATGACACGGGTAGCTTGCCAGGCTCTGCCGTGCGGGTAGCATACTCTTGTAGTCATCTCAAAACCCAACATTTATTGATGAACCACGTGGCGCTTGCGCCGCGGGTAGGGCTGTGATAGGCTGGTCTGCTGGGTGGAGTTCTGACGGGGGGAAGTCCAGATGTGGAAAATGGATACAATTATATACGCTTATATAATTAAATATGCATATTTAGTTATATATGCTTACTTGCATATCTAAAAGACTACATAGCAAACTCTTACTAGAGTTTATTTTCAAAAGGAAAATGGGATGGAAGGGTGCAGGCAGATGGGGAGGTAGGAAAGCATAACATTTCTAGACTGTATGGATAAGTTCATAATTAGTACTATTTATGTATTGCTCTTTTTACTCTCTTAAAATCTCTTAAATTCTTTAAGATGAAAGACTGTCTTCTGTGATTCAATCAGAATGGTTTGATTTTCTTTGGCTTTAAATATGGCTAATATTTATTGTGTCTGAACCAGAGAACATACATGCTTATTTCTTTATTCCTAGACCCAGGGGCAGCAACATCACTCCTTTAAGCTCATGCTGACAAAAGGGTGCATGTCCAACCTATGTGATGGAAAGAAATCTCATGCTAACAGTGTTAATGAGACCTAGGCAATGGTTTATTGAGTTTCAGAGTTGTCAGTCTGAAAGACAAATAAGATACATTATATAACTTTTTACTTTTTTTGCTTTTGAGTCACACCTAGTGATGCTCAGGGGTTACTCCTTGCTCTGCACTTGGGAATTACTCCTGGCGGTACTTAAGGGACCCTGTGTGATGAGGGAATGAAATCCAGATCGGCCATGTACAAGGCAAACACCTTTCCTGCTGTACTACCGCTCTGCCCATGGGTAACTTTTTAAACATTAGGTTTTAGAGAAGGAAAACTTGCCCTGGTCTAAGAAGGGTATTGTTTAAGGTAACAAGAAAAGAATATTTATAGCATTAGCTTTTGTTCCTTTCTTTTAGAGTATGAGTCTATTGTAAAGTGTTAACTTTTGTTTTTACAGTCACCTGCAAGACATTAAAAATGAATAGATATCAATTTAGCTGTTAGTATTGTTTTTTAAAGTGTCAAGTCTTCATTGGGTTCATCATAGCAGAAGTTTCATTTGTTCTCTGTTGGAGTCTGATTACTGGATGTCATAGATTATGCTGGATATTTCCTGTAGAGATGAGCCTGACTAGAAATTCCATTAAGTTTATTTTTTTAAATATGGACTAATATATATTGTGGCTGAACCAGTGAAGTTAAAATAAATTTTTAAAAGGCTGAAGTGATAATATAGTGAGTAGGCATTTGTCTTGCATGCTGCCCACCTGGGTTCAATCCCTGACATCCTTATGGTCCCCCAGGCACTGCCCAGGTGTAATTTCTGAGTGCAGAACCAGGAGTAACCCCTAAACTCTGCCAGGTGTGGCCCGACCTCCATCTTCAATAAAATAAAATAAATTCTAAAATACGAAGGCATTTAAAATACATTTACATTAACTTGAATGACACATAGTCATACTTTCCAAAATAAAACAGAATAGTGATGAGTGACTGTCTTGTATTCATAAACCATATACTTTCTGGCTTAATAGAAAAGAGCTGGATTCCAATGCCTTTTTTTTAAATCATAACTACTCGTACTTCATAAATACAGTGGAAACTGTTATAGAAGCTTAGAGAAAAGGGCAGAAAAAGATATATAGTTTCTTAGTACTAATATGGAAATAGTTTTTCCTGGTCCTTCCCTAAAGGGTTCTTCATAATTCCCAGGAGTTTCCAGAGCACATTTTGATAACCATCTAGTTCATTGTCTGAAATTATGTTATTTTACCCTTGTATATACATCCTAAAATGCTTTTGTTCTTGGATGTGATACATATGCCAGCCCCTCTCCACAGTGCTTCACATAAGAGCTGATCTGGAAAGACAGGACTGAGGCCATGCCATTAGCATTTGTTAGAACCTGGGCTAGATGTGGTTTACCTGGAGATTTGCATGAGAGTTCTGGTTTTTGACTTGGCAAAGTCCAGGGCACAAGGTTATCCACTTTTGCTCTTTGGGAACTTTGAGAAAGAAAAGCTGCCATTTTGGGGAAGAAGCATCCATTTTGTAGAAGACATCTTGGCCTTAGCACATGGTCAGAAGTCTGGCCTGGACCTAGAGGTCTGGGAGATCTCTTGCACAGAATTATAGTAGCATAGTAGGTGATAAGAGATTTTTTGGAACTGTGCTGGACTAGTGGATTTTGTCTGTCTGTCGTCGGCCCCTGAGGTAGAAAGGAATTCTATCCCTAATACTGTTGGGAACCCCAGTGGATCCCCAACAATATATCATCTCACACCAGAGAGAGATTGGCACAATAAAAAAGTATAAAGATAAAAACAATTAGTTTTGGCAAAGATGTTCAGTCACTGCCAGTGGAATGTCACCTCAATTATCTTAAGTATATCCACAGGAGTAGAATTGTTGTGTATATTGCTCAGAAGGTAACTTTGAGTTTAAATTTCAAAAAAGTATCAAACTTATCCACTGTAACTGTACAATTATTATCAGCAATATATAAGGTTTTTAATTCCCCACATCCTCTCCAAAATTTGTTGTTCTTATTTATTATTAAAGTCTTCTCGGGGCCGGAGCGATAGTCCAGTGGGTAGGCTGTTTGCCTTGCACGTGGCCCACCTGGGTTCGATCCTCAGCATCCCATATGGTTCCCTGACCACCGCCGGGAGTAATTCCTGAGTGCAGAGCCAGGAGTAACCCCTGAACATTGCCAGGTGTGACCCAAAAAGCAAAACAAACAAACAAACAAACGTGATGAGAAAGAAGTCAGGATGTGGAAAATGGCGGCCTCCATAGAGTTGGGGGTTGTCTGGCTTGTCGTGAGGCTCTGCTGGGGTGGCAGGCCAGGGCTAGAAACCGCCATGCCTCCCGGGTGCCTCATGAGTGGCTGGGCACAGGGAGAGCAAGTAGCAGCTCAGCCCCATGTCTGAGAGTCTCTGGTTCAGCATACCTGGGCCGGACTGAAAAAAAAAAAAAACTGCTGCAGAGTGGGTGTCAATGATGTGGGCTGTGATAATCTGGTCTGCTGGGTGGAGTTGTGATGAGAAAGAAGTCCGAATGTGGAAAAAGGCGGCCTCCATGGAGTCAACCTCCCCCTACTCCATGAGAGCTGCCGTCTTCCTCATGGGACTTCCTCTCGTCAGAACTCCACCCAGCAGCAGATGAGCCTATCACAGTCCAGCCTATCAACAGTCCACCCTGCAGCAGTTTTGTTCTTTTTCAATCCGGCCCAGGTATGCTGAACCAGAGACTCTCAGACATGGGGCAGAGCTGCTACTTGCTCTCCCTGTACCCAGCCGCTCACGAGGCACCCGGGAGGGATGGCGGGTTCTAGCCTTGGCCTGCCACCCCAGCAGGGCCTCACAACAAGACAGACGACCTCCCCCACTCCATGAGGGCCGCCATCTTCCACATCAGACTTCCCTCTCATCAGAACTCCACCCAGCAGCAGACGAGTGGCTGTGCAGTTCATCAATAAATGCTGTATTTAGAGGTGACTACAAGAGTATGCCACCCACACGGCAAGCCTGGCAAGCTGCCCGTGTCGTATTTGATATGCCAAATACCAGTAACAATTTTATTAGTTCATTCCCATGACCTAATACAATTGCCTGAGGCTCTTTATGTTCCTGGAACAAGCAGATGCCCTTGGTCTCTAGTACCATGAGACAGGACATATGGAGATGTTATTGGTGCCTGCTCGAGCAAATAGATGATGAACAGGAAGATAGTGATAGTGGTTTTTTTTACAAGAATCTTACCATGTTTGGGTTCCGGCCATACAGTGTTCCAGCACCCATCCCTCCACCAGTGCCCATTTCCCACCACCAATGTCCCCGATTCCCTCCTCCCTCCCCTAGCGTGCCTCTATGGCAGGCTCCTTATCTCTTTTCTCTCTTACTCTTTCTCTCTTCCTTCTTTTACATATTGTGGATTGTTTTATATATATACATATATATATATGTGTGTGTGTGTGTGTGTATATATATATATATATATATATATATATATACTCAGAGGTTATCTTTTTGCCTGTATTTAATGTTAAGTTCTATGTGGTAATAGCACTTTTGACAATCATTGGCACACCTGGTACAGCCTTTTTGGGAAAACAATATGGACATATCTCCAAAAACAAGAAATTGAGCACCAGTTTGACCTATATACATTTAATACAGATTTTCTTTTACTTTCTTGATACATATTTTCCCCCTAGGTCACTCCCAACAGTGCTTGGGGCTTATTCCAAGTTCACTCCTGGCAAGGTTTGGGAATCATTTAGGATGCCAGTTGTTAGGTTACAACCCACGATAAGTTTTTGCATTGCTAATAGAGATTGTTTTTCTCCTTCCTATAAGCCTTTTACATAAGTTTAGACCAAATGTTTAGGGCAAAGAGATTGTTTTTTTTTATAAACACAATGGAGAGTGGGGGCAGTTAGTTTGACTCTGAATTAATTGCTCCTAGACATCCTGTCATATTTTCTAACTGTAAGCCCCGGTAACATTTAGATTGGATCTAATTCCTCATTCTCCCATATAAGGGACTGGGTGGTACCGGTAAGAGAGCCACCCTGTCTACAATATGGGACTACATTTAGAATAACTCTGCTTTGACCCAACAAAGTCTGAACCAGCTTTTGTTCTGACCTAAATTAAGCCCTGAATGACTTTGCAAGGAGCAGAGCACTTAAGATTTGCTTGGAGTAAGCAAGACCATTTATAACTAGAAACAGGACCTTGAGGGGGATGGAAGAGGTGATCAATCTGACATGGGAAGCATAGTTTAGATCATATGAAATGATCTCCCCTAAAAAATCCACCCTATATTTAATATCGAGGCTCTTTATGTTCCTGGAGGCGAGCAGATGCCCTTGGGCTCTACTAGCATGAGACAGGACATATGGAGATATTATTGGTGCCCGCTTGAGCAAATTGATGATGAACGGGAAGATAGTGATAGTGATAGTTATCATGCCTGACCCCCCCACTTACTGTGTCCATATATTCAGTGTGGGTTGGTCCGCAGGTATGGATGCGGCAGTATGTGTAGCAGTTGATGTGGAGTGAAGAAGTTGGGAGAAGTAAAGATTTGGATTATCTAAATTGGACTAGTGGCTCTTTGTTCCTCGGCCTGAGGGACAGTCATCAGCCCAAGGGACGGTCATCAGCTCCAGTGGGACTAGGGCACCTGACAGATCCCAGTACTATTTGGGGACCCCAAATAGCCCCAACAACCAGGTATCCAACAAGTGGTATGTGCAAGGTAAGTACCCTACCCACTGTACTATTGTTCCATCCTGATGCTATAGTTTTAATTTTGATGGTTGATTTGTCTTATTCTGCTTGAACTTTTGGTATCTTACCAGGAAATAGTTATCTAGTCCAATGTCACACCTATGTTTTTCTCTTAAGAGCTTTGTCATTTTAGCTTTTAGCTTTAAATAGTCCATTGATTTTAAGGCAATTTTTGTATAAGCTGCTTTCATTCTCCTGAATATAGCTATCCAGTACTCTTAGAATTATCTATTGAAAAGTACTATTATTTGCCTATTGAATGGTCTTGGCACACTAGTTGACCACATACAAGTATTTTTTTCCTTACTTTCAATTTCATGCCACTGATCTAATGAAATATCTCCTTATGCCTCTACCACACTATCTTGATCTCTGTAGTTTCATGAGAGAATGTATGCTCAAATTTTGTTCTCTTTAAAAGATTATTTTGGCTGTTCTTTGTAACACTAACTAGCTAAGTGTTTGAAAATGATCTATCAACTGGAGAATGTTGCTTTCTCTCTTAATCAGTGAGTGATTTTATCATGAATGTTTGATTTTGTCAAATGCTTTATCTGAATAGGATCAAGTGATTTTTTCTCTTCTTTTCTACTAAGGTGTTATATTTAGTAACATCATTTTGCGTGTTGAATCAACTTGTGTTCTTGGGATAAATTCAACTTGATTCTGGTGTGCAATACTTTTTATATGTTGCTGAATTCAGTTTGCTAGAATTTGGAAGATTTTTTTTTGGTATGCTTTGGGCACTCACTGCTTTGCTGTATAAGTTTTGTTGTAGGTTTTCAGTAATTTCAAATTTCTTGTCATTATTTCTTCACTCGTTGGCAAAAAATTCACATGTTTGTGAATTTCATGAATTTTCTTCTAGAACTAACTTCTAATTTTATCTAGCTATGTTTGGGCTATATATTTTATGCTTCAGTACTTAGAAATTTATGAAGATTTATATTATCACTGGAGCCTATAAATGAAATCATGTTAAGAATTTTGAGATGAGATTATCTTGGAGTTTTATGGTTGGACCTAAATATAATTGTATATGTTTTTATGAGAAGGTAGAAGATATTTGACTAGAAAGAGGAAAAAAGGGTAATATTTACTTGGAAGCTGAAATTAAAGTCATATATATGACCACAAGCTAAGAATGCTGGCAACTAGTAGAAGCTGCAAAAATGGATTCTTCCAGAGCCCCTGTAAGTGCCTATATTTCGGCTCAGTGACTCTTTGATAATGGCTATATCCTCTTTTTCATTTGCTTCAGGGCCCCATTTGGCAATGCTAAAACCTTACTCCTGGCTCTGTACTCAAGGACCACTCTTGGGGCTCCTGGGTCATGTGGGATACCAGGGATCAAATCCGGGTAGGCCACATATAAGGCAAACACCCTAGATTTTGTGTCATCACTCCAGGTCCCTCCTATTCCAATGGGGCAGATCTTCTAGTAACATTTTCAACTGTTGCTTGTCTTTGACTATCATATTTTCTCCATCATTTTCAAAGGATACCTTTTGTTGCAACTATTGGCTTATTTAGTATTTAGCACATCAAATATGTTATTTTACTGTCTTTGGCCTCAATAGTTTCTGACTCAAAACCAAAAACAAAATTATTGATCAAACATGGTAAAATTTGGCCATTATTTAAATGTAAATATTCTGTCACTTTTTCATCTTTTATAGACTCATGTTAAATATTTACATTTATATATTTATGATGTTTCACAGATATAAGTATATATCTGTATGTATACATATATCTGTATCTGTATTTATATAAAAATATAGTTTATATATGTAAAGATGTTTCACAGATCTCTGAGAACGTAATTATTTTTCTTTATTATTTGCTTTTCTGCTCTTCATAGATTAACCTTCATGTTTGTTCATCCTTTTGTGTGTTCAAATCTGGGTAGCCCTTTTAGTGAATTTATCATATAAATTATTATATAAAACTTTAGCATTTCTATTTCCCTTTAATAGTTTTTTACCTCAATGATATGCCACTATATGGTAAGACATTTATCACACTCATCTTTAATTCCTGAGAATGCGATTTTCTTTGAATTTTTTAAGAGACTTAAAATATTGGATTTAAAGTTATAGAAAGTTACATAGAATATCCAAATTCTGGGCTTCGTCAGCTATATATTCTTCTCGGTAAAGGCCATACATTGTTGTTTCTTTCCATGTATAGTATATTTTTCTTTGAAACTGGGTATTTAAAATAAAATAATGCTGGACTGGGATTGTATACTCAAAGCCTAAGGTTCAGTCCACACTATATATCCCCACCCCAAGAACAGGTATGTTGGGTGACACGCCCTACTGAGCCTTAGGTTCAGCTGCACTTAGCTTATGTGAAGAGCTACTCCCTGCCTTTAGGGAATCTGGAGCAGACACAATGGGAACTTGGGAAGAATTGGGTTGATTTCATAATTTTATATGGCATAAATATTTTTATCATGAATATTATGAATCTCACTCGCCCCAGTTCTATACTCTTCCTGTTTCCACAGTTCCCCACAAGGGATGTACATGTAGATATTCCAAGAGTCTTGGCTATGTTGGATCAACCATAAAGTAATCAATTCTCCTAGTTCAAAAGACATGCCAGTGAACCTCTGGGCAAACTGACGTTTCTCTGATTCTAAAGGTAATGCCAAAGTGAATTATTCTTTTATTTATTTATTTATTTATTTGCTTTTTTGGGTCACACCTGGCAATGCTCAGGGGTTACTCCTGGCTCTTTGCTCAGGAATTAATCCTGGCAGTGCTCGGGGACCATATGGGATGCCGGGATTGAACCCAGGTTGGTCACATGCAAGGCAAACGCCCTACCCTCTGTGCTATGGCTCCGGCCCCCAAAGTGAATTATTCTGACAGATTTAGGACCTTAGTGGGATCTAGAGTCTGGAATCAGTTGACTATATATTCATGGTAAGAAGTATCAATGTCATTATCTACAAATTACATTCTGAACTGCTTTCTGGTTCAGAGATGCAGCCCCTCCCAAGTTTGCTAGGGAGATTTTATCTCAGGGAGTCAGCTCTGGCATTTGTGAAGCCAAGGCCTCACCTGAAGATCTGCATTTCCATAGAGTCATTTACCTAATCTCCTCTCTAGATAGCTCAGCCCACAATGGGCTGGGCTGGAAGATTTTGGCAAGCTTCTATCTATAAAATAAGCTAGGAGAAAGGAGGAAAGATAGTACAATGGTTATGGCCTTGCACCCGGCCCATCTGGGTTCAATCCTCAGCACTGCATATGGTCCTCAGAGCCTGCCAGGTGTGATTCCTGAGCATAGTCAGGAGGCGCCCGGGAGGGATGGCAGGTTCTAGCCCTGGCCCTACACCCCAGCAGAGCCTCACAAGCCAGACGACCCCCCCCACTCCATGAGGACCTCCATTTTCCACATCTGGACTTCCCCCTCGTCAGAACTCCACGCAGCAGACCAGCCTATCACAGCCCGGCTTGCACAGCTGCAAGCGGCCACGCGTTCATCAATAAATGCTGGATTTTGAGATGACTACAAGAGTATGCTACCCACACGGCAGAGCCTGGCAAGCTACCCGTGTCGTATTTGATATGCCAGATACCAGTAACAATTATAGACCTCATTCCTATGACCTGATGGAATGGTTTGAGGCTCTTTATGTTCCTGGAGCAGGCAGATACCCTTGGGCTCTACTTGCATGAGACAGGTCATATGGAGATGTTACTGGTGCCCGCTCAAGCAAATCGATGATGAACGGGAAGATAGTGATAGTGATAGTGATAGGAGAAAGGAGAAGGGCCTTTTGGCCATTTTGGCTTCTCTTTGCTCTCTGCCTCTCCTCTCTGCCTCTCTGTTAGGCTTTAATATGTGGTAGTGGCCATCTTGGCCTGGAATTCTAAACCTACACGTGGTCAGGGCCCGCCCAGCTAGGAACCTAAATTCTGGGTTTCCCTATTACTAAATTGTATATCAGAACTCCACCCAGCAGACCAGCCCATCACAGCCCGGATCACCGACACCCACCCTGTAGCAACTTTTTCCTCAATCCGGCCCAGGTATGCTGGTCCAGAGACTCTCACACATGGGGCAGAGCTATTCCTTGCTCTCCCCTGTGCACAGCCGTTCGTGAGGCAGTCGGGAGGCATGGCGGGTCCTAGCCCTGGCCCACCACTTCGGCAGAGCCTCACAACAAGCCAGACCACCCGTCCTCACTCCACGGGCGCCGCCATTTTCCACTTCGGACTTCCCTCCGTCAGAACTCCACCCAGCAGACCAGCCCATCACAGCCCAGCTCGCGCAATTTTGCTTTATTTGGAGGTGTTTAAAAGAGTTTGCCTCCCGCTCGGCAAGCCTGGCAAGCTTCTCGTGTTGTAGATGATATGCCAAATTCCAGTAACAATTATATTAGGTCATTCCCATGACCTAATATAGTGGTTTGAGGCTCTTTATGTTCCTGTTGCAAGCCGATACCCCTGGCTCTACTGGCATGAGACAGGACATATGGAGATATTACTGGTGCCCGCTCTAGCAAATAGATGATCAACGGGAAGATCGTGATCGTGATATCAGAACAAGTGTGAGTAAAGCCTCTTGAAACTTCGCTGGATTCTCACGTCTTTCTCCATCTGCTGGCTGCCAATCCCTTGGGGCTGAAGGGGATCCCCTGACCCTGCTCCCAGATTTTGTCGGGCTCCTAGCATACCACGACACAGATAGATGTAACACTGATAGCTCTCAGGAACTGCTAGGCTACAGCACCACTGGGCCTGAGCACCTCCAATCATCGCTGATTATGTTCCCCACTCCACAAAATGTTAACGTGGCATCTCTGGAAATCAGAAACTTCTACTCCCCCAGGTTTGTTGTTGCTACTTTTTTAGTTGTTATTTATTTAGTGACTTTAATTCTGCTGAGTCAGTATTCTTTGTGATACAAGGGGCAATGAAATCTCCAGTCCATTTGCTATTTAGTTAACAACAAATAGCATAATAAAATAATAACAATACACAAAAATTGTTATTTATTTAGCTCTTTAATTTCAAGCTAATGAATGGACATATATTTCCTAAAATATTTGGAAACAATCTTCTGTTCTTTGCCAGGGGCTACTAGTGAGTCTAGACTGAGCAAATTCCTTTGCATTCTACTTATAATCTCAAGATTGGCCAAGGTGAGTACTTAGGACCTTTTTAGGTCCTATTTTTGGTTGGTGGTGGTGGGTGTACGTGCAGGGTCTTACATAAATGCTTGATTTTCTAGGTCTTAGGAAATGTTTGCCGGTTCAACCTCCTAATGAAAATCTAATTTCTCAGAAATTTGATTAAAGTTTTTGATTAGTCTACTGTTTGCCCTAATTATGATTCATTACCTTAGGCAGTTGTGATTAAACATTTGACAGTAAATATTTTTGACAACTGACTCCACAGAGAGGCTATTAGCATTAGGTGAGTTTAATCAGATTAAATATGATAACCTTTTATTTTCATAACGGGTGGGTTTTCCTTCAGGCTACCCGTCAGTTGGCTAATAATTTTTTTTTCTCAGAATTCAGCTTTCAAAGAGATCCAACTTTGTCCTACTCCCTCTGATCCCAATAATAACAGTTGCTATTTTTCAAGGCTACCGCTGAGCTATGGGACATTTTAAAGGGTTTGGTATTTTTAGAGATTCAGTTATTTTTCTCGAACAAACATTCCCAGATCATTACAAGTCTTTGGTTAGTTTTCAATTTAAGAAAAATCAATCTTGATAACTGTTGCCTGCTTTTACATTTTTTTTTAAAACACATTACTGGGGTCAGAGGGACAGCACAGTGGGTAGGGTGTTTGCCTTGCATGTAGTCAGCCCGGTTCAATCCCCAGTATCCCGTATGGCCCCCTGAGCACGAGTAATCCTTGAGTGCAGAGCCAGTAGTAAACCCTGAGAATTGCTAGGTGTGACCCAAAAAGAGAAAAAAAAACACATTCCTGATATTTCTTTTGTCAATCAATCTCCAGGCCTGAATATTTAAGGAAACATGTTATTGATTTTTTTGACCAAAAAAAAAAAAAAAAGGGATATGATGAGGGGAGTTTCCAAATATGCTTCATACAATAAGATTTAGGATATTCCTTTATTTACTAATTAGTTAAAAATATCTGATCAAAGTACACCATTAAAGGAAGTTATTGTGTTTTAAAACAGCTATTGGGGGCCGGAAAGATAGTCACTGGGTAGGGCATTTACCTTGCACGGCCTACCTGGGTTTGATCCCTAGCATCCCATATGGTCCCCTGAGCACCACCAGGATAAATTCCCAAGTGCAGAGCTAGGAGTAACTGCTGAGCATTGCCGGTGTGACCCAAAAATAAAAAAAAAAAATCTATTGGTTAATATTTCATCTTATTTTAGTTTTAGAAGTCTCCTGGCAGTACTTAGGAGGCTCTGGGGTTCCTTCTGGCAATTATTGGCAAACTGGAAAGAGTGTTCAATATGAGGGCCCAAGGATGCAGTACTTCTTGGATTCTGCATTGTTTGGGGGGGTCCTCCATGCTACCCTTTGGTGTGTGGGGCCTCCTGGACCATAACTTTTTTTTTCTTTTGATTTTTTTTTTTTTTTTTTTTTGCTTTTTGAGTCACACCGGCCATGCTCAGGGGTTCCTCCTGGCTCTGCATTCAGGAATTACTCATGGTAGTGCTTGGGGACCATATGGGATGCCAGGGATCAAACCTGGGTCAGCTGCGTGCAAGGCAAACGCCCCTCCCCACTGTGCTATCACTCTGGCCCAACTAGTGGTCTTACAGGGTTTCATAGCATCACTCCACATACCTTAACTTGTATACTATCTATCTCTAACTTCTTTACTTAAAAGGCTACTTACTACTTTATAGAAGTCAAATTCTGTTCAATCATTAAAGACCCGAGGCTCTCTGCTCTGTGTGGCAAAGATACATTCCCAAAGTTTTAGTAGAAACTTATGCTTGAACATAAAATAGAGAATATGAAAGAAATGCATATTCCAAGATATATATATATATATATATATACATATATACTATAACCCAAATTTTTATATACAATATAACTCAAGACATGTATCTTCTAAAATATATGATTTATATATATATTAGGCCCCTGAAGGTTTTAAGTGTACATGCACAGAATTCAAGAAAATTCATGTCTAATTTGGCAAGTCCCTTGTACATTGACAGTAATAGCACCTCTAAGATGGCAGTTTTTCGTTAGCACCAACCTGAGATGGTCATATAACAAACTACCTAACACTGTGCAAGAGACAGGTCTGGAAATCTTTCTGTTTTCCTGAGATGTGTGGATAAGTGTCAGTAGTCAAAGGTCTACTCAGTTTATCCTGAAAATTTTCAGGCTGTATTTGGCCATGCAGCATTGTATATTAAGAGAAATGTTCAATTGACTAAGGAATTCAAAGACTGGAATTTTTTTTTTCTTTTTTTCCTTTTTGGGTCACATCCGGCAATGCTCAGGGGCTACTCCTGGCTCTGAACTCAGGAATCACTCCTGGCGGTGCTCGGGGACCATATGGGATGCCGGGATAGAACCCAGGTCGGCAGAGGCCGGCCGCGTGCAAAGGCAAACGCCCTACCCGCTGGGCTATCGCTCTGGCCTAGACTGGAATTCTTGACTGAGTGAGAGGCCAATCCATTACTTTGCTTATTATAAAGAATAGCAAGTCTTACTTTACACCACATGATAGAGATATACACCTCTTCATATTAAATGTTATCATTATTTAGATATTTTATAAAGAGGACAAGCTAACTTCAAAAATTACTTTTCCAGAATAATTGAGACATAATTGACGTAACACTGTGCAAGTTTATGGTGTACAATACACCCTTAAATCATTGAGTCAATGTGTTAATACTGAAAAATGATAACTATCATAGCTTAGCTAAATTTAATTCCTAGAAGAGGTTATAGACACTACCTGGCTTTGGAATGGCTCTAGCAGGAGAAAGGATCACTCACAATCCAGGGTTTGGGTTTTAGCATGAACAGAAAAGCCTGAGATGATTACTTTCTACTACGTAATTCATGTTGCTTAAAAGTCCTGAAAGCTCACACTTATATAAAACTAGAATATAGTTTTACTAATGGTAAAAAATGCTCTATGGGGTCAGAGAACTAGAATACAGTTTTACTTGGTAAAATGGGGTCAGAGAATAATAGTGGTCTTGCATGCAGCCTACTCAGGTTTGATACAGCCCATTTGCTCCCTTGAACTCACAGGGAGAGATCCCTGAGGGTTCTGCAGTTCTAAGTCCTGAGCACAACTGAGTGTGGCCCCCCAAACAAAACAGAACAAGTGCCTTACCCACTATACTAACACTCAGACACCATACATATTTTTTTGAAAGTGATTAAAAGAAGGACTATAGATAGCTGAAGTTTATGGCTAATTTATAACCCCAGAGAACCAAAAACTGCAGAAAGCATAAGTGCCTTAGAATGTTGTGACTTTTAAACATTATGTCAGAAAAGCAAAGGGAACAGTGACTATTTCTTGCTTGTTACTCATAGACCATTAACTTAAGGCAGTGTTTATTTTCTATTGTAATATTTAAAAATTGAATCACCATGAGATACACAGTTACAAAGTTGTTTGTATTTGGAGTTCAGCCATACAATGAACAAAGGGAACACCCATCCTTTCACCATGTACATTTCCTACCATCAATGTCCCCAGTTCCCCTCCCTCACCCCACCTGCACTTTGATGAGTGGCACTTTTCTTGAGTGGAACTTTTACTTTTTTTTTTCTTGTTCTCTCTCTTTCCTTCCTTTTGGGCATTATGGTTTGCAATACAGATAATGAAATGTTATCATGTATATCCGTTTACCTACTTTCAGCACTCAGTTCTCCAGAGTGATCATTTCCAACCATTATTGTCACTTTGGACCCTTCCCTATATTAACTGTGTTCTGTCCCCACAGGCTTGTGGCATGCTCCCACTTATAGACCAATTCTCCTGGCGCCTGTTTTTTCTATCCTTGGATATTATTCTCATAATACATTTTTAATATCCCACAAATTAATGCAGTCATTCTATGTCTGTCCCTCTCCATCTAACTCATTTCGTTCAGCATGATACTTTCCATGTTCATCCATTTATAAGCAGATTTTATGACTTTATTTTTTATTGACAGCCGCTTAGTATCCCATTGTATAATTATACCATAGCTTCCTTATCCAGTCATCTGTTTTCATGCACTCGGGTTGCTTCCAAATTCTGGCTGTTGTAAGGCAGTGTTTCTTAACCAGGGGCTGTAGTCCCCAACATTCCAAGAGGGCTACAACTGAAAATCATATAGATGGAGGCCCATGGTAAGAGACACGGTCAACCAATGGAACAGGGGTCTATGGAATGGAAAAAAAGACCAGGAGTGGGAAAAAGGGTGAATAAATACTGACTTAAGGAAAACTTAGACTAACAAATTTTAGTAGCCCATCTAGCCAACCAATGGATCAGAAATATGGGAACAAAACTAGTTTTTCTGGAAACAGGGTGGTCCAACTGTTCTCTCAGCCATACTGACCTTATTCACTGATGTGGCACAGATACTTGCTTTAAAGAAACAGTGTAAGTTTTTATCAAAGCTTGCACAGCCTCTGTCATTAATCCTTTTTAAAAATATTGTTGTGGCGCCAGAGATCACTTGCCTTGTGTGCAGCTGACCCCTGAATGATTATCCTGCACCACAGACGGGCAGAACCTTCCTTCTGAGAAGCAATCCCTGAGCACTGCATAGTTGTCCTACCTACCCCTGACACCATTAAAATCCCAGTTTTTTTCTTTTTTTTTTTTATAAAAGATTAGGGGAAAACATTCAAAATGAACTTTAAGAATGTTTCAATAAAATATTATCACAGTCCTTTAATTTATGCTTTGTAGGAAATAGTTTTTTAAAAAAGTTTATACATTATTCTCAGAAGATGAGAGCAAATCCTACTTAGGTGATAAATAGGAAAAATTCCTCTGCTATTTGTTCCCTTAGTTCAGTGAGTTACACAAACACAGGGTGCAAAGCAGCTAGAGATTTCCCAACGCTTGCCAGCCAATTAGTGGTGAAGTCAGTCTTCAGCTTTTTAAATAATAGTCTTTTTTTCCCTTTGCTAACCCTCTCAATCTGCAGTGAGGTTTCAAGGACATAGCTCAGGAATTACAAGTATCAAAGTGACACTAAGAGGGCCAGAGCGATAGCCCAGCAGGTAGGGCGTTTGCCTTGCACGCGGTCGGCCTGTGCCGGCCCTGGTTCGATCCCGGCATCCCATATGGTCCCCCGAGCACCAGCCAGGAGTGATTCCTGAGTGCAGAGCCAGGAGTAACCCCTGAGCATCGCCAGGTGTGACCCAAAAAACAAAACAAAACAAAAAAAAAAAAAAAAAAACAAAGTGACACTAAGAGGGTTGGAGCGATAGCCCAGCAGGTAAGGTATTTGTCTTGCATGCGGCCGGCCTGGGTTCGATCCCTGGCATCCCCATATAGTCCCCCGAGCACGGCCAGGAGTAATTCCTGAGTGCAGAGCCTGGAGAAACCCCTGAGCATTGCGGGTGTGACCCCCCCCCCCCCAAAAAAAAAAAGTGACACTAAGAGGTTAGATTAAAATACAGTGATACAAAACAATACTTTTGCTTTTCTATAAGTTAAAGGTGCTATACAAGTTTCAGTGATCATTGAATTATATTATGATTCCTTGATAAAGGTAAAACAGAAAATGTATAAAAGATCATGAAAAAGGTTTACATAGGCATATGAAGAGTTTCCAAGTCTCATAAAGTTGTCATACTTTGCAGTAGCTCTTGAACCTTTTACAAAGAAAGAGAAAAAGCAGAAAGAATTACATTAATAGTTGGTTTGAAATTCCCACAGTAAAAATTTCCCCACAGTAAAATTGATCAACCTCACTTTTTAAACAGTGATGAGAAATTACCTTTTTAATATCTGGTCTTTTATTCTTCTTTTCATGTAAACACTGACTAGCAACAAAGTACATACTTTCAATGGAAGAGGATTCAATGTCATTCATCTTCTTATCAACATAATCGTCTATAGTTTTTTCTTCATCTTCAATTTCTTCCTTAATATCTAGCTTTAAAAGGAATGTAAAATGTTCAGTTTCAAATAAATGTGGAAATAAATAAGAATACAAATTTTATTTAAAATATCAAGTACACTTATTTTGCCCTCTGTTTTTGCAATGCTATTAAGACTTGAAGACAAACAAGAGAAGCCCAGTATAAACATACATCTATACATACACATCCTAGATATTATTAACCTCTGCTTCTAAATTTTTAATTTTCAGTTTATAATTTTTTTTTTTTTTTTTTTTTTGCTTTTTGGGTCACACCCGGCAATGCTCAGGGGCTACTCCTGGCTCTGCACTCAGGAATTACTCCTGGCGGCGCTCGGGGGACCATATGGGATGCCGGGGATCGAACCCAGGCCGGCATGAGCCGGCCGCGTGCAAGGCAAACGCCCTACCCGCTGGGCTATCGCTCCGGCCCCTCAGTTTATAATTCTGCCTTGTAATTTTTACATTTATATTACTGATTCCATTGATTCCATATTTCTCTTATTAGAAAGAGGCTGCCAGTGGAAGCTATTCTATTTCTTGAGCTGCTTCTTATAATGCAATTCCAACTTTGGGGAACTATCCTCCCTTCCTTGCTTAAACAAACTTCTTTATGGGTACTCAAATTTTCCAAGAAAGAGTGTATGAAAGAAGAGACAAGAATATGATAAAAAGTAATAAATAAGGAGAGAGTTATAAGAATATGAAGGAGTAGTGGTTCGAAAATATGTCTGTACAATAGTCAAAAAGAGAAGGTACACACATAGACATAAGGATAAGACAACAGAGCCATAGAGTATGAATGATGTGATTACCAATAAAGGAATATAAAGAGCCACCAGAAACAGAAACAGAAAGATTACCCTTTAGAGGTTCCCAAACTGATGTGGCTTAACAGCTCCCTTTTTAGAAAAGAAGTCATTTATCACTTATCTTAAACGGATAAAGAGAGAGTGCCCTGTATCAGAGGCTACATCAGAGGCTACTAGATCATTCCAGGGTCCACCAGGGGTAATATTAATCACTTTTGGAAACCCTGCATTAGAAACACCCAGATGTTACAGTCCTGTAATACCTTCACTTCAGACTTGTGGTTCCCAGACCCATGAGAGAATAAGTGACTGTCAGAGCTTACTGCACACTTTGAGCTCAAGTGGTAATCGGGAATCATATGAATTGAACAAGATGGAACTGAGGTTGGGTGCATGCAAGACAAGCACCTAATCTCCTGTACTATTTCTCTGGTTATGCTTTTCTTTTCTTAATAATAACTAACAAAAATGGAAACTAGTGCAGATGAAAAAGACAGTATTGAGGTTGTTTGTAAAACCCCCAGAAATTCTTCTAGAGATTAATCTTTAAAGACAATGGCAGGATGTAGTGACATGAAAGTTCTCTGAAAGATTACTCTCTGGGGCTAGGAATGGGGTTTGGTGGTAGAGCAAGTAAGCCCAAGGGTACTTTTTTTTTTTTTTTGCTTTTTGGGCCACACCCGGCAATGTTCAGGGCTTTCTCCTGGCTCTGCAATCAGGAATTACTCCTGGCGGTGCTCGGGGGACTATATTGGATGCCAGGGATGACATGGGCCTGTTGCATGCAAGGCAAACGCCCTATCTGCTGGGCTATCGCTCCGCCCCGCCAAAGGGTACTTTTGATCTCTAGCAGTGCCCAATTTTCTCTAATACTATCCCTGGTAGTGATGCCATTTTGATCACAGGCACCTGCAACCAAGATGGCAAGGTTTTGTTGTTGAATCTCATAGACAACTAAAAGATAGGGATGGGTCACAAATGCTTCTTTCTTTGCGGTCAACCTGGTAATGTTCAAGAATTACTCTGAGCTCTGCACTCAGTAATTATACCTCGCGGTGCTCAGGAGACCATATGGGATGCCGGAGATTGAACCTGGGTCAGCTGCGTGCAAGGCAAATGCCCTACCAGCTGTGCTATCTCTCTGACCCATTAATTTGAGGCTGATTCATATTAAAATCTTACTACTTTATACCTTAAAAATAAGAGCACAATCTACACTTAAGTTTAATAAATTTCATTATGACATGATTATGCACAAACACTTTGACTGTGATGGATTTGGTATTTTTTTTTTTTTTTTTGTATTTCAAACGACAATTTTGAGGCTTTTGTAATATTTAGAAAGGGGAAAATTGCTAGGAGAATAGGACAGAAAATTAGACAAGACTTGCTTTTTTAAAATGCAAGTTAAAATATTAGGCAGAATACTGTTTTCCAGGTGATTCTGATTTGACCCATGATACTGCATATGGTTCTCTAAGAATGACCAAGGATTACTCCTGGCACAGAGTCAGGAATAGCCCCCGGAGGGCTCCATGGTGAGAACTCTGGTTATAAAGAGTAGTTACCCCACCTGCTACACAAACTATCCTAAGGTGGTTAGTCCTCTGCAATATGTGATGACTAAGGCTCTAATGAACATTTTTTCTAATTACTGATCAGACTTCAACTTCTTATTTACAGCGACATATCAGCAACCCTGAATGAGAAGCCCAGCCTATCACACCTTGGCACCATTGCTGTTACAGGGTGCATGTAATTAACCACAAATTCCCTCTAGGGATAAAGGCACACACAGTTTTAGAGTCCAAGGCACTGACTCTATTTTGTGAACATGACTTGTTGTCCCTATGACCAGCTCAATTTTAGATACCCAACTGTTGGAGCTCAGTGGGGAACCCAACAGATATTGGGGTTTGGCGGGGTCCATGGCTGCATTTGGGGCCAATGATTGTTCCCCAGGATTGATGGTCAAAAGAACAAGACCACAGGCTCTTGAAAGTCTGAAGCTCTCCCTTTTAATCTCTCCTCACTCACTCTACCTTACTCCACCTCACTCCACACATCTCAAGTCTAAAAGTTATATACTTCACAAAAGGTTGGGAGATGGGAATTACAAAAGGTAATGAACTTTGATCTTGGAACAAGGAGGAGTTAAAGGCCCCTCCTTTCTAGGGCAAACCACTGGGGGTCCTCCCCACCCCCAGATGGATACAGCTCTGGAGCAAAAGATCTGTCCAGGACAAAGCAGAACCCCAGCATGTTTTTCTTGTTTGCTCTGCTGGTAATCAATCATCTTAATAATACTTCTAGTCATTTTATATAAACACAGTAAGAGATATAGACATTTATCTGCACCTTTTATTAACTTTACAGGGTGGCAATTTTGGGGAACATCTCACCATACATTCCAGACTACAGTCCCTATGCCAGATTAGTTTTTTCCTAACCCTGAAAGGCTCTTTAATCAGTTACTTATTTTGGGGTCAGACAGAGTTTTTTCTATGACCTTGCTATTAGTGTATTACATTGTTCATGACACTTAGTCCATCCCATGTTGAGGTCAAGGTAGTTTACTCATGGCTTGCCCTGGGTCCATCCAGTCCCATGATGGGACCCTTCTTTTGGGGTATAGGGAACTAGAATCAATCTAAGGGCAACTGAGGTTTTAAGTTAGGAAATATGATGGATGCTCAGGAGTAAATATTTCACAGTTAATAGTTACTACATCATAAATGCATAGTCTTAGCTGTCTTCCTGTATCTACACAAAAGAACTCTGATCCAACATAAGAACATGAAAAGGACACAAACAAATGATAAGAGCAACATTTTAGCAAGCCACTGCACCTGGCTAGGAATTGACACCTACTGAGTAAGAGACAGAGGGCTGTAAATAAAAGACAATCCAACACCCAACCCTAACCCACATGGAGTACAGGCATAATGAAGAAATGGAGAAATTTACCCTTAATGAGAGGATAAAAATTCAGGAAAGCCTTCAAATATACAAAAACTCTATGAGGAAGAGATCAAGCAACAAGGCTACCAATATTAAATGAAATAAATCAATTGACAAGACTACTGACTGGTATGCTTGGAAAGACAGGACACAAAGTTTGCAAAAGCTCCAAGCAGACATGAAAGTGCTAAAGAATACAGTATCTGAACTATAAAGCACTATAGCAAGATTTGACAGTAGACTGATAGAAAAAAAACTGAATCAGTGACCTTGAGGACCATATGGAAAAAATGATGAAAAAAAGGAGAAAAAAAGAAAAATAAAAAAAAACCCCCATAATCATTGGTGGTGGGAAATGGGCACTGGTAGAGGGCGGGGTGATGGAACACTATGTGACCGAAACCTCCAAACATGAACAACGTTGTAATTGTATATCTCACGGTGGTATAATAAAATGTTTAAAATAAAAAACAAACCCTGAAGAATACATAAGAGATTTATGGGACAGCATGAAGTGTAATAACAATTACATTGAGGATCCAGCAAGAGAATAAAGTGAGAAAGCAGAAGAACTTCTGCTGAAGAAATAATAGCCAAGAATTTCCCCAATCTGAAAAGTGAGACATAAACCCTAATACAGGAATCCCAAAGAGTTCCATACAAAATCAACAGAATAGGGGCCGGAGTGATAGCCCAGCTGGTAGGGCGTTTGCCTTGCACGAGGCTGGCCCTTGCCAGCCCGGGTTCGATCCCCAGCATCCCATATGGTCCCCTGAGCACCGCCAGAAGTAATTCCTGAGTGCAGAGCCAGGAGAAAACCCTGAGCATTGCCGGGTGTGATCCAAAAAAAATCAACAGAACAGATTAAAACTATCATACCCTGTAATTGAAAGGGCAAGAGCCACAGAGAAAGACAGAAAGAGAAAAGCCAAGACACTAAATGACACTCTATATAGCCTAGAAGGGAATTGGTACTGAATACTCAAAAAAGACTTACTATCTGTGCTCATGTAGCTCTTCAAAAAATAAAATAAATAATAATTCTTCCAAAATAGTTTCTAAGAGCCCAACATTACCCTAACATCAAAAAGGATATAGGGGCAATACTAAAAAAAGTATAAGACACATATCCCTGATGACAAAGATGCAAAGATCCTCAACAAAATTTTTGTGAACCAAATAGGATCATACACATCAACAAATGGTTTCTATTCCAGGGATGCAAAATGGTTCAATATAGGCAAATAAGTTAATGTGATATATAACAAGGAAAGATAAAAATCATATAATAATATCAAGCATTGTAAAATATACAGCATCTATTTATACATCTAATCTATCAGTTGTAGACAAGATTCAGCATCTACTTATGGTTAAAAAATAGTATAGTAAAGGCTATAAAACCAAACACACAGCCAACTTCATAATTAACGATGGAAGACTCAAAATGTTTCTTTGAAGATCAGTCATATGGCAAAGATGTCCACTTTAAACATTATTATTCAACATGGTATTAGAAGTCCTAGTCACAGCAATTAGACAAGAAATGAAAGGAATTCAAATTATAAACAGAGAAGTTAAATGATCACTCTGCAGTTGACAACAATATACATAGTATATCCCAAAACTCGACCAAAAAGTCTTCTGAAATAATAAACCAAAATAATAAAGTAACAGACCTCAGAATCAACAAACAAAAAAAAATGAGTTGGAATCCTATACACAAATTACACATGAGGTAACATTTTTTTAAAGATTCCAATTACAATTTAAAACAAACATTAAGTACCTAGGAATCACCTTATCAAGGAAAATGAGACACTTATACATCAAAATCTATTACTGTCACTGTCTTTCTGTTCATAATCCATTTGCTCGAGCGGGCACCAGTAACATCTCCATATGAGCTGTCTCATGCAAGTTAAGCCAAAGGGCCCCTGCTTGCTCCAGGAACATAAAGAGCCTCAAACCATTCCATCAGGTCATGGGAATGAGGTCTATAATTGTTACTGGTATCTGGCATATCAAATACGACACGGGTAGCTTGCCAGGCTCTGCCGTGTGGGTAGCATACTCTTGTAGTCATCTCAAAATCCAGCATTTATTGATGAAATATATATATTTCTAAGTCATCTATATATTATTTGTAGATATATATATCCACAAATTTGTAGATATATATCCACAAATTTGTGGATATATATATCTACAAATATATATATCCACAAATTTGTGGATATATATATATATCCACAAAGTACAAAGTTGTTCAAAATACAGTTGTTAGAGAGATTCATCGTTCAACACCAATCCCACCACCAGTGTGCCCCACCACCAGAGACCCTCATTTTCCACCCCCATTCCCATGCCTGCTCCCTTAGCCGGCACTAATCATATTGACCATTACAGCCCATATCAGGGAATGGTATTGATAAAGTAACTACCTCTTTCTGGGTTGTTGTGTGCAAGTCTGGCCAATTTCTGTTCCTGCATTCACTCTCCGAATCTCTAGAATGTAGTGGGTTTCTAACTGTCAACCCCAGATCCACCACCACTGTACCTACGGACAATACTTATTTCAAATTTTTCTCAACATCTGTTTGAGCCTGTCCTAGCATACCCTGAACAATCCATTCTATATTGCTTGTTGGAGCTAATTCTCTAAATACAGTCAATGAATATATTCTTAAACAAAAGTCAGTGGAGATTATTAAATCTCCATTGTACCATTTGAGCCCACTGTATAGAAAATTATTGATATGTTCCCACAGACCTGACATCGTGCCTACACCCTTGTGATTGTATGCCACACAATTAATTATATAAAATGTGTTGGGATACCTGGTATATCAGTATACCAGGCTTTGAGATGTCCGGCCATGTGCCATGGAGAGAGCCAGAAGCACCCTTCCATGCACCTATGTCTCTGGATAATGGCCAAATGCACCAGCAGCAGTTCTGGGTGGGCCCTGAGGTCTTCCAAGGTCTTCTGAGGTGGGGAGTAGGGACCCCAGGTCCAGCTCCATGGAAACCTGATGTGTTTACCTTTGGCTGTGGAGACCCATATACCTGGACTTAAAATCAGCTTCTCTCTTGGGTGTGGCTCTAATGAGCTGTGGAGTCTGGATCTTGAATATGACTGTGATTGTAGTGTGTGAGGTTTTTCTGGCTTCTGAGGCTCTATAGGAGTTGCAGACAAAGGCCAGAACCTGCCCCCCACCTCTTCGTATCGTAGTATATTTAATATTTTTTCAAGGAAATATATTCAATGAATGTTGACAAGGTAATATTTGGCTAAGAATTGTTATGACACAAGTTTAATCATATTAAAATGAATGCTGTCTGGACAACTGTGAAAGTCTTAATTTCAGATGAGAACACTGTCAAGATGCCCTCAAATATATGATTAATTTGTATTAAATATATATTAAATATACATATATACATGTATTTGTATATATACATCAAAATCTATGACAGTATTAAAAGAGATAGAAGACAAGGAAAAGGGAAAAAATATTCCATGCTCATGGATTGGAAGAATTAACATGGTTAAAATGAACATACAACACCAATATTACAGAAATTCAATGTAAATTCTGTTAAATTTTCAAAGTTAATTTTCAAGGAAATGTAACACCATTAAAATGAATATGGAGCCATAAAACTCCTGAGCAGTTATAAGGGAAAAAATGGGCAGTATTGTATCCTTGACTTTAAACTTCACTTTTAAGTTATACTGATAAAACCATTTAGTACGGGAATAAAAGTCAATTCTGAGAAAAAATGGGATATAATTCAGAACTTAAAATTAACTCCACAGATGTAAGGATTTATGACAAAGGAGCAGGTGCATTAAGTAGAAGAATGAAAGCTTTTCAGCAAATGGTGCTGGGAAAAGTTGGTCAGGCGCATGTAAAAATTGAAATTGGACCCCTACCTCTCAGCATATACAAAAGTCATCTCAAAATGAATCCAAAACTCTGCTATTAGACATGATTCAAAAAAATACATCAAGAACAACAGCCAGAACTCATCATGGTATTGCATCAGAGTACCTTCAATTATTTAACTTCACTAGCAAAGAAGATCAAGCAAAAATAAACAGAGGACTACAGAATACTAATGTTTCTGCACTATGAAAGAATCACTGTCACTGTCTTCCCGTTGTTCATCGATTTGCTCGAGCGGGCCCCAGTAACATCTCCATATGTCCTGTCTCATGCTAGTAGAGCCCAAGGGCATTTGCTTGCTCCAGGAACATAAAGAGCCTCAATCCATTCTGGAATGAGGTCTATAATTGTTACTGGTATTTGGCATATCAAATACAACACGGGTAGCTTGCCAGGCTCTGCCGGCAGGTAGCATACTCTTGCAGTCATCTCTAAGTCTAGCATTTAATGATGAACCGTGCGGCTGCAAGCGGCCGCGTGAGCCGGACTGTGATAGGCTGGTCTGCTGGGTGGAGTTCCGACGAGAGAAGTCCGATGTGGAAAATGGAGGCCCTCATGGAGTGGGGGGCGCTGGCTTGTTGCAAGGCTCTGCTGGGCTAGCGGGCCAGGGCTAGAACCCGCCATCTCCCTGGGCTCCTTGTGAGCAGCTGGGCACAGGGAGAGCAAGTAGCAGCTCTGCCCACATCTGTCTCCGCAATAATAGAGACAGATGAAAGAAAGTATGGCTAAAATTAATGATACTGTACAGACAGTGAGAAAATATTCACTTAACCTCCAGCTGACAAAGGCTAATATCCAAGACATAAAGCTCATAAAATAGAGAACAGCATAAAAACAACAACAACAACCTATAGGTCCATGCCAAAGTAGGGAGAGGACATAAACAGACATTTCCTCAAGAAACAGATATAGATGGGGAACAGGGACTGAGAGCACAGGAGTTAAGGTACATGGCTTCTATGTGGTTGGCTCTGGTTTGAACCCTAGCATCAAATGGTCCCATCAGTATCGCTGGCTATATCCTAGAAGCCCCAAGTTAATAGCCCTGGAAACTTCTGAGCAATGCTGGGTGTGACCTCCTAGCTCCTGGGTTCTGCTTGGGAGGCCCCTTCAAAAAGGCATATTGAAGGTATATGAAAGTGTGTCCATCATCACTGATTACCAGGGAAAAACAAATAAAAATGAAAACAAGAATGAGATACCCTCTGATACTGCTGAGAAAAGCCTGTATAAAAAACAATAAAATACCAAGGCTGGAAGTGACGCAGAGTAAGAGGAACTCTCATTCACCTTGGTGGGATTTTTATCTGGTTTAGGTTCTATGGCAAATCTTATGCATTGGAAGGAAGTTGATACTGGTGGTGGGGTTTGTGTTGGAACATTGTATGCCTGAAACTCTATTATGAACAATTTTGTAAATCACAGTACCTTAATAAAAAATATGGGAATCTCTCAGAACATGAAAAAGTTCCATCTGAACCACCAATTCTATTCCTTGGATTTTATCCCAAGAATACAGAACATTAATTTTAAAAGATAAAAACACACCAATGCTCACTTAAGACTGTTTACAATACCTTTGATCTAGAAATAACTCAAATGCAAAAGAACATGTAAATTAGATACATAAATTGTGGTATTTATATGCACAATGGAATAATAGTTATAAGAAAAGAGAAAGTCTAGTCTTTGGTTACAACATGGATGAAAGTAGAGCTTGCCATATTAAGTACAGTAAGTCCGAGCAAGAAGGGCAA
Source organism: Cryptotis parvus (assembly GCA_021461705.1). Taxonomy (NCBI): domain Eukaryota; kingdom Metazoa; phylum Chordata; class Mammalia; order Eulipotyphla; family Soricidae; genus Cryptotis; species Cryptotis parvus. The sequence goes on along the minus strand of JAJIBD010005853.1, from coordinate 19,772 downwards.
AAGCTGGACGATTCTACTTATATGTGTTACATAAAGAACGAAAGAAAGATAACGGGAGTGCCCAGTGAAAATAAACCCTTGGACTCTGACAACAGAATTGAGGTTACCAAGTTGGGGCTGGGGTGGGGAGAGGGGGACATAAGGACAGTAATGGAGGGTTCTGGGCACTTTGCTCAACATGGAGGTTCAGAAACTGTGCACACTAAAAGCATAAACGTTAACACCACTTAATCCAAGTTTTTACACTAATAATAAAATTCAATAAAAGAAAATTATTTTTGTAGATGTTAAATTCACCCACATAAATTTATATAATGTAAAAACAAAAGGACTGGTAAAAATAAATCTTTCAATCACCAATAACTGAGGTTCACGATGTTCATCCACAGCTGGAAGTCCAGTTATTATTTCCAGTAAAACCTATGAAGATAAAAAAAAATCTCTTAAGACAACATATAGACACTAAAAGGAATACAGGAACTCTCTGCTCTCCAAAGGAACACAAGTACTTCCTTCTATCCAAAGGTAGAAAATCCATAACTGATATGCTTTGGTAGGTCATTTTCTAAACTTGAGAAAACAATCACCATTGATTTATTTGATTTCTTTTTTGGGTAACATCCAGCAATGCTCAAGGGTTACTCCTGGTTCTGCACTCAGGAATTACTCCTGGTAGTGCTGAGGGGACAATATGGGATGCCGGGGATCAAACCTGGGTTGGCTGTATGCAAGACAAATGTCCTATCCACTGGACTATTTATTCTAGCCCCTATTTGATATTTTTAGTATTCCAGGGACCCCCGATAACATATTAAAATCAGAGAATCTCACTTTACTTGGACTATCATTTTCCTCATCAGAAAACATCAGTGTCTATTGGAAGTTTACCTTCTTTAAGGAAACAAAAGCACTACCCAACTGCACAGAAGGTATTACCACATAAATAGTTCACTGCAGTACCTAGTTTGGGAAGTGCTGTGCTAACTCAGATCAAATAGGCACATTCTGTTTTGAATAATGGGGAATCCTGTATGGACCTTGCTATGGGATCAATCTTATATCCACACTCAATAATATATCTTCTAGGCATTAAATGGAAAAAGAACCCCACAAGTGATTGCCATTCCTCATCTTCCTTCATAGAACACCTTGAATTTCATCCAACCCAAGCAGTTTTTTCCCACTAGTGACTTACTAAACAGTGAACTTTATTCCACACATATTCTTGAAACTTCACTACTTTTCCTGTCTTGCAGGAGTTTCTTAACATCAATAATTCTGTCTGAGTCTTAGAAAAAAAATTATTTTCAAAATTTCAGATATGTTCTACAACTCTGTGCCTTAATTTTACAGTACACTGAAGTTAAATTTCTTCATTTAAAATACATCTGAAAAAAAAGTAAAATGAAGCACCAAATGGCTCTAACCACCCACCCACTTTGTTTTTTGTCACACCCAGTGACACTCAGGTGTTACTCCTGGCTCTCTGCTCAGGAATTACTCCTGGCAGTGCTTGGGAGAGCGATGTGAGATGCCGGGAACCTGGGTTGGATTGAACCCAGGTCGGCGGCATGCCAGGCAAACGCCCTACCTGCTGTGCTATGGCTCAGACCCCACCCACCCACTTTTCATCTCATCTAAAATGTCACTGGAACAGGGCCAGAGAGATAGAACAGAGATTTAGGCACTTGTTTTAGTATGTGGCCAACCTTGGTTTTATCCCCAGTACTCCTAGAAGGGATCCCTGAGTATACAGATAAAGAATGAACTCTAAATATAGTGTGTGTAACCCAAACAAACAAAACAAACAGAAAAGTCGCTGGGAACAGATCAGAGAGTATGTATTCCTTTAAAAAGTACCTATTTTAGGGCCGGAGCGATAGCCCAGTGGGTAGGGCATTTGCCTTGCAAGCAGCTGGCCCATGCCGGCCTGGGTTTGATCCTCGGCATCCCATATGGTCCCCCGAGCACTGCCAGGAGCAATTCCTGAGTGCAGAGCCAGGAGAAACCCCTGAGCATTGCTGGGTGTGACAAAAAAAAAATTTCTATTTTAGAAATATGAACCAAAGTGAAAACTGTATGACATGATTTTATTTTATGTATTGAATTATTTCATACTAATAGATGAGAAATTATTTCATACTAATTGATGAGAAAATTTTACTAATTGATGAGAAAAAATCCTACCTTGCAGCAATGTAAAATTTTTTTAAAATTTAAAAAGTTTTTTAAATCACATTTTCATGAGTTTCTCACATAACTAGTGAATAATTTACAACTTTATTTAAGAAAGTTTAGCAAAACAGACATATTCAAAATATCCAACTTAAATTTCATAGTCTCTTCTTAGTGCTGCTGTATTAAGGGCTCTTTCAGGGTCAGGAAAATAAACATTGTTATTACTGGTTTTGGCATATCGAATATGCATTGGACAGCTTGCCAGGCTCTGCCACGTGGGCAGTATACTCTCAATAGTTTGCCAGGCTCTCCAAGAGGGGTGGGTAGAATATTCATGGCAATTTGGAAATAAATTGCATGGCCGTTATCCAGCTGCATGCAATGGGGAGAGCTGGTATCTGCTCTGCCTGGTGTATCTGCGTCTTTGGTTCAAGCATTCCTGGGCTTGAAATACTCTCCTCTGAAGGATGGGTCTCTGTAGGCTGGGTCTCTGACAAGTCGGGCTGGAGATCATCTTAATCTCTTGGGTGGAGATCTAACGAGCCTTCCAAAGTCACGAACATCAAACAGGTCAAATGCCTCAAAGAGTTCACTTTTTCTCACTCCAAATGTCTCACAACAGGCCATAAGGAATGTCCTTATATTCTTCAAACAGAAGAACTGGGACATCTGCGGCCTCAGATTGATCTCCTTGAAGTTGACAGAGTGAGCCTGGGAGTTGTTGAGCAGCTGGCAGAGCAGGACCCCATCGCGGGAGGGTCTGCGCCAGGTCGAATACTTGCGCCGACACCTGCACTGAGTCCTAGGTCACCCGGTGGTTGGAGGGCAGCACCTTGCAGTGGATGAGCCACTGTGCGCACTGCCACCACGGATCCATGCCCGATGGCACTGGGACTCGACCCGGCTGGGGCAGGTGGCGATGCTGCGGCCGTGGCAGCAGTTCCTCCGTGCCCCACCAATGCCATCTGCAGCCCCTTCCCTGCTTGCGTGCAAAGGGGCAGGCGCTTCACAGTGGGGCCCCCGCGAGGCCGGTGGGGGGGCTTCTGCTCCAGTCCTGGCCTGGCTCTGCCACCGCCCAGCCGCCACTGCAAGAAGGTCAGACCTACAGATGGTCAGACTCCTTTGACAAGAAGTTTGACCCCCCTACAAGATGGTCAAATTTCTTCAGCAAGACTCTGAATGAATGGTTTGAGGCTCTTTGTATTCCTGAAGCAACCAGATGCCATTGGACCACACTGGCACATGATAGGGTCAAATGGAAATGTTACTGGCACCTGCTCGAGCAAATCGATGAATAATGGGATGCCAAGTGATCAAGTGATCAAATTTCACAGTCTCAGTCACAATGATTATGGATATAATAAAAAAAAAAACTTACCACGCCAAAACTGTAGATGTCAGATTTGGGTGTTATTTCTCCTCTAAGAGCTTCTGGTGCCATATAAGCCGTTGTTCCCACAATCCTACTAGTCATGACTGTTTGGGCAATCCTCTCAGAAGCCCGTGCAAGTCCAAAGTCAGATATTTTGGCTGTAAAGTTTTCATCTAGTAAGATATTTGCACTAAAAAGAAAAATTGCAATTTGAAGAAAACATATTTTTTCCAAGAAAGTCAGAAATTGTCCTAAATGTATACATATGTGTGTGTTCATACAAAGAAAATAATTTTAATATACACCATAAAAGACTGAAATTTCAATAAATAAATACATAATTCATACTAGTGTCTTATTTTACTTTCATTTCTTGAGAAAAGTTTAGGGAATAAAAAATGAAATAAAACTGATCATATCAGTGATATATTTTATAATTACACAATTTATTATAAGGTAAATTCCCTCAATATTTCCTGAAATACCACTTTCACTTTCCTATTATGCCTCATTTATTTATTTATTTATTATTTATTTATTAATTAATTTATTTTGCTTTTTGGGGTCACACCCAGTAATGCTCAGGGGTTTCTCCTGGCTCTGCACTCAGGAATTACTCCTGGCGGTGCTTGGGGGACCATATGGGATGCCGGAGATCGAACCCGGGCCGGCATGGTCCGGCAGCGTGGAAGGTAAACGCCTTACCTGCTGGCCTATTGCTCCGGCCCTCCTCATTTCATTTAAAAACAAATTTCCATCCACAGAATCTCAATAATTATTTCTGTATTTTTTTCTATCTAAATTCTCTTGAAGAGGGAAGCATATGGATGAAAGATCTTAATTCATTCCTTACACACATTCATTCAGATACTCATGTTTTAATGTAGTAAAACTTATTATTAAGGTCTCGTTTATGCTACGGTACTTAAGGTTTGGGATAAGCTTGGGGAGAATTTTTATTTAAAGAAATTTTGGCCACATCTAGGGTTCAGGAGAATATATGGGGTACTAGGAAATCTGATGATTGAATCTGGTTGTCTGCAGGCAAAGCAAGTGCCTTACTGTTAAGGCTTTTAAGTAAAAGTAGGTGGGGGAGGGATTGTGGCTCCACCTTGGGGAGGTCCCAAGGACCCAGGCTCAACAGAGCTCCTGTGCATTCCAAATCCCTCACAGTACTTGGGGGGTCAAGGGGTGATCATGGTAGCAGATGCCAGGCCTAGGTGTGTCCACGGCAGTTCTCACAGTCCATTAGGGCCTCCAGGCTGTGTCGGGGCGACACCATCCCCCCTGACCCATTGACAGAAGAAAGAGCAAGGCCAGAGGTTCCTAAGGTTACTCTTTAATCCTAACTTTTTTGCTTCACTTCACTGCTCTCTGAAGGACCCTTTCTCCAAGGACTTCTGGCTCTCTCCCAGTAGCTTCTCCTGCAGGCTGCTCTCTCCTAGGCAAGGGATGGGGCTTGGGGGGTGGTGTCTGCGTAGGTTCCTCTCATCAGGGCCTCTCACTTTTGGCTACTCCTAGGAAATATTATTTCCTTATTTTCAGTTGACTATATTCTCTTTCTTTTTATCTTACTTGGAGGTCACTCTCTTCTAATATACTCTGATCTTAAAATTCCTTAGGATTTAATTTTGGGGCCTTAATCACTGTCTTTCTTTAAGCAAATGCAATCATGTGACAGCTATAGCCAAGATGTCAAATCTTACTATTTAAACCCTGAGTCTTTCATTTCTTTTCCTGTAAATTGCTACCATCTTCTGATGGCCTAATACTATGTCTTCTTACAAACTATTCTATAATTTTAGTCAAAGTGGTCTAAAAATTTAAATATCATGCAACATTCCTTAGTATTTTTCAAGGTATCTGATTATATTTGTGATCAAACTAAAATTCTTACTTTGATAGAACCAACAGGTCTTAACTCTGTGCCTACATCTATAGTTTGATTCTACAGTAATCACCCCTTCAAATTCTGTATATTATTCATACTACATTTATATCTCTCCCTGAAAATCATAATGCTTCTATGCTGCCTCTCACTGCTGTTTTTGTAGATGTAATTCCTTCAGTTTAGTGTTCTTTTCTCATCTTCATAACTGTCTTTAAATTATACCTATATTAGCACTAAAGTGATAGTACAGGCGGTAAGGACAATGTCTCTATCCTTGAGATGATACACAGTCCTCGGGGCACTGTCTGGAGCGATCACTTACTGCATAGCAAAAAAAAATCCCTGAACATCACAGGGTATGACTTCCCACTCTCTATTAAAGCCTTGCAAATTGTGCCTTCTTATTTCCTAGTCAGTTTTTAAATCTCTGCTGAAATATCGCTTCCTCAGGGAACTCTTTCTTGCTTATTAATATCAATACATTTATACATTTATATTATTTTGTGATTATTGACTGATATAACACTTTATGTGTGACTTTTTGCTAACTATAGTATCTATACTATCTATTGAATAAAACTTGCTAGCGTAATAGGTACATAAGAAGAAAGAGAACTAAAAAGTATCTATGGAGGATACAGATGATTCAGAATAGAAAGATGATGCTAAATATAAAAATAAAAATAATTTTGTTAAGGAAAAGCTGTTAAGAATAGTAGAACAAGTGATCTATTTTAAAAAATGGTAAAATAGGATGAGCACTGGAAACAAGTCACTGGATTTAGAAGAATGGATGCATAGATGTGGTGGGAAAAGCTCCACAGAAGGCTCAAGGATAAGGTATGCTTAAGAAGTTAATATTACAAAGTAAAATTAATTATTCTTTAAATAATTTTGAAAGATTTTAATAGCAGACTTTACCTTTTAATATCTCTATGAATGTGTTGGTTTTCATGTAAATAACTGATACCATTAGCTGAGCCCTGAGCAATCTTGCATCTCATGTGCCAAGAAAGTGGTGGAGTATTATCCTTATAAAGATAAAAAGCAATTTAAAAAGGAAGACAAAAAGCTAAAGAAAATATAAAACAGAATATTTTTAGCAATTCCTAAAAGTGATATTAATTATTAAGAACTTGGACTACAGTTTTTATAATTGTTAAAATTAATCACTAAATAAAATTAAACCTGAAGTAGAATTTATTTGTTAATACAGAACATATGTGCATCTTCAAATTCTAGTGTTCATTTCAGATGATCAACTAAAATAGCGGAAATCTCAGCTATTCAAATTGAAAAAAAAATTAAGATAAACTCAGTTTAAATGATAATTTCACAATGTGAACAAGAGTGTTCCAACACAGAAACAATCTATTAAAGGGACATCTTACCAAGCAAGACAGTCTGTCTAGCAATGAACCATTAGGCATGTAAACATATACTAAGCAGAGGTCGTCCCCATCGCTTGAGAAACCAAGTAATTCGACTAAGTTTTCATGTTGACACCTGTGGAAAAAAGATTAAGAATCTTTATTTTGTCCAGCTGAAAGTTAGTAACGTTAATGGGGTAAAGGGTAATATAATTTTCACATATATTAAAATGTATAATAGGGCTCTGCCCCATGGGCCCTGAATGGTTGATGGTTTGACATAGAAAAAGACTGGGCCATCTGGGATGAACACAGAGCCACAGCAGAGCCTGGTAAACTACTCGTGGTGTATTTTATATTCCAAAAACAGTAACAACAATGAACCTCATTCCCAACAAATGGAGACATTACTGGTGCCCGCTCAAGCAAATTGATGAACAATGGGAAGACACGTGATTAGTGATAATGTCAAATGTTTAAAAATTACTTTTAATTGCATATAAAAAGTATATAAATAAAAACAATAGCAATGATTTTCTCTGATATATTTGCTATAATTTTTACTATTTAAAACTATTTTCTGTATTTCCCAGATTATCTACTTCAAACATTTTACTTTCAGAATTTGAGAATGGGGGGTAGGTATGGAAGTAACAAATCCTGAGTTTCAGAATTTTAAAAAAATCAGTGTGCATTCTTTTTACTAAGTATGAACTAATCTCAGTCTATTATTCCCAATCATATGGATCTGCATTTGAAACCAAAAGCTTACATTCACTAATGAACTGCCTTCTGAAAATTATTCGATATGTTTGAAGGTCAATAAAAACAGAGTTTGGAGGGTAAAACTGTAATAGTTGTAAAGATTAAAGAAGACATTGCAGGGCCCATCCCAATAAAGCCTCAGAAGCTAGAAAAACTTTCTTCCATACACCATAATCGCTGCCCATTTTAAAGGCCTGAATCCACCGCTGGGTAGAGCTCCACCCATGAGTGAATTCACACTCAAATACAGGTATGCAGGTAGCTGCAGCTAAACTCTCCAGGCTTTCTGGAGCTGGGGGTGGGAACCCTCCCCTAAGATCCCCTCCTCAAAAGGCTTGGTGGTCATGCTCTCGTAACTGCTTCCAGCGGCTCCAATGCAGTCCCGCCTACTGGCCATGATCTACTGTTGCATACAGATGGCAGAGATGCTACAGGTTCTTCTTGTGGGGAGCGGCCCACTTTGTGGCCATGCAACATTGCAAAATACTGATGTGCCATGTATCATATCACATTTAGTACACTTCAGTAAAGGCACACAATCACAAGTGTGTGATCGCATTATCTATTCTGTAAGAACATATCAGTTCTTATACAGTGGGTTCAAGGGCCCAATGGGTCCATTGTGAGATTTAATAATCTTCATTGACTTTTCTTCTAAGAGTATATTTCTCATTCTCAACCATCTTTCGCAAAGTAGCTCTAACAAGCAATATAAAATAGACTATTCATTGTATGCTTAGGATAGGCTCAAACAGTTTTGAATTTGAAATTGCAAAAATTTGAAGTAAATTTTGTCCATAGTTGCAGTGGTGGTGGGTTTGGGGTTGATTAGTACAAACCCACTACGTTCTGTAAATTCAGTAAGTGAATGCAAGAATACAGATGGTCCAACTTTGTAACTAACAACCCATTAAAAAGGTCATGATTTTATCAACACCATTCCCATATATATGCTGTAACAGTCACTATACTTGGTGCCTGCTAAGGGAGCAGGCATGGGGATGGGGGGTGGGGTGGGAGATAAGGGTACTTGGTGGTGGTGGGGGCACATTGGTGGTGGGATTGGTGTTGAATGATAAATGCTTTAACAACTGTATTGTGAAAAACTTTGTACTTTGTAAATTACGGTGTTTAAATAAAGTTTAATTGAGGCAGTCTGGGGAGGGGGAGGGGTGGGGTACATTGGTGGTGGAAATGGGGCACTGGTGGAGGGATGGGTGCTGGTATACTGTACCACCAAGAACGAATTATGAACACCTTTGTAATTGCATGTCTCACAGTGGTATAATAAAAAATTAAAAAAAATAAAAATAAAAAGAAGACATTGCAATGTGACATTATTGTATATACTTAAATATCAATAACTATAATAATTAAATAAACTTACTAATTAATTTCTTATTCTTCTGAATGATGACCAAATTTTTGTTCTAGAATGATGGGTAAATTCCTCCTAAGTACTTTTTACAATTAAAACGTCTCTCTTATGGATACTATTATGTATCCTATTGTACTATAAAAAATGTGATAATGGAGAGACTTGAAATCCCATATACCTTTCCGTGATTAAAAAAAAAATTCTATTTAAGATACAGGGATATCAGCATATGTTTATCATAAAATTATTGGGTAAAAGTTATTTTAATAGCTCTAATCTAAAGCTTTTTTTTATTTGAAATATTACTAATTCGTGTCATACTCTGCATAAGTAACCAAGTTACTATTCTATTCTTTTCAATTAACTTACTTTGCCATTACTTTTATTTCTTGATCAAACTGTTGTTTCAGTTCCTCAGTACTAATGTCAACCATCTGAAAAAATAAAATAGACAGTATAACACAATATAGTAACTCCAGGGCTTCTAGAGCTAGAACGAGATGCAAAAGATTACCTAACTGACTATATTCTTTAAAACAGTAAGGCATTCTTCTACTTATTTTATAGAACTCAGAAAGAAAAGTATTAGTTTAAGGTCTCATGACTGGCTTAGTGGAAGAAGAAAACCTAAACTATACAACATCATTGAATTACTGTGTAAACAAAACGAAATAGTATGACATTTAACTGCACAAACATGGATAAAAATTGTATAACAGGAAACATAAACATGCCAATATTTCATTTAATGTATATTCTCTAAACTTTATTTTAATTTATTTATACGTATTTATCTGTTTTGGTTTTTGAGGCACACCTGGGTATGCTCAGGTTGATGCCTAGTGCGCTCAGGGGACTAGACGTAGTGCTGAGGATTGAACCTGGGTGGGCTGCATTAATTCCTTTAGTCATTTTAATTGTAACAAGAATATGAAATAAATTATCATATGCCTGCTAAGGAGGCTGGCTTGGGGGGGATGTTGGGAAAATGGAAACAAGGGTGGAGGGAAGGTTACTCTGGTGGAGGGACTGGTGTTGGAACATTGAAAGACGGTAAAAACTGTATCATGAACAACTTTGTAATCCAGGTATTTAAATAAAGTGTTTAAAAATAAGTTGTCCAAAGTAATACAAAGAACAAAAGTTTTATTTTTATGAAATTTAGTATATTATCATTTTAATCTTGATTATGATGAACCATTTGGTAGAGCAGGCTTTCTTAATTTCATTTTAAATATAGAATCTCCAAAAAATTCAATGTATAACTTTATGAATGTGGACTAAACAACACTTTTGAAGGAATAGGGTCAATAGATTTCAACATTTTTGTTTGTTTTGGGGCCACACCCAATGGTGCTCAGGACTTACTCCTGGTTTTAAACTCAGGGATCACTATTGGTGGGTGCAGAGAACAATATGGGATCACATGGATCAAACCTGGGTTAGCTGCATGCAAGGCATGAACCCTAGTTGCTGTACTATCACTCTGGTCCTCAGCATATTTTAAATGCTAAAACTACAAACTTAATATGTATTTATTTAAAGGAAGACATAGTAAAATGATGTGCTTCTTAAAGATTAAAAATGAACACCTCCTTTAATAATTTTCATTCCTGAAAATATAACTCTACCCGCACGGCAGAGCCTGGCAAGCTACCCAGTCATATTTGATATGCCAAATACCAGTAACAATTACAGACCTCATTCCGGAATGGTTTGAGGCTCTTTATGTTCCTGGAGCAAGCAGGTGCCCTTGGGCTCTACTAGCATGAGACAGGTCATATGGAGATGTTACTGGTGCCTGCTCGAGCAAATCGATGATGAACAGGAAGACAGTGATACAGAGAAAATATAACTTACTGCAGCAAGCTTCTTCACTGCTATGGCTCTGTTGTTCACGTAGCCTTTGTATACAACTCCAAATCCTCCCTCTCCCATTTTGTTACCACCAAGAGAAATGGGTCGCTCATCAAAGTTATTCGTGACATTCTTCAATTCATAAAACGAAAAACTGTAAAAACCTATATCAGTAAAGGGGGAAACTTCTTCAGTTAAAAAAAATAAATTGGTTTAAATAATTTCAGTATTTTCTCAATTATAGCATTTCACATAATAGGTAAGATGGTAGAGAATAAAAGTATTTTTGAGACTATAGAGGATTTGGTGCTTGCTTTGCACATGGCTGACCCAGGCTCAGTCCCGGGCATCCCCTATGGTCCCCTGTGCACTGCCAAGAGTGATTTCTGAGTACAGAGCCAGGAGTAACTCCTGAGCATCCCTGGGTGTGGCCCATAAACAAACAAAACCGAAAAAAAAATAAAACTATTTTTCAAAGATGAATTTTATAATCTGTTGGGAGAATTTTATTAGGAGCTCTTTCATTTGAAACTCTAGTCATTTATTTTCTTTATAAAATGACACTTTAAAATGATGGAGTAATCATCTTTTCAAAGCTTTGTGCTATTAATAATTTAATATCTCTACTCACTGACAGCACACTAATACAATGAAGTTGATTAAAAAATCAGGAGTTAAAAATCAACAGAAGGGGATGGAGTGACTGTACAGTGGATAGAGTGTTTGCCTTGCATGCAGCCAACCCGGGTTTGATTCCCTACTTGTATAGTTCCCTGAGCACTGTCAGGAGTAATTTCTGAGTGCAGAGCCAGGAGTAACCTACCAGAAGTAATTTCTGTGTGCAGAGCCAGAAATAACCTTTTAGTATCACCCAGTGTGATTCAAAAAAAAAAAAAGAAAACAAACTCAAAAAACAGAACCCCCCAAAACAGAACAGTTACTACCAGTATGTACAAACAAAAAGAAATTTATTAAAATTTATTTTAAAGCAACAACGGTATTAAAATCAAACTGACTAAATGGAAGAACTGCAAATGTTACTTACGTATATCATTCATATCTAAACTTCCCTTCTCTGCACTTGAGGTATCAGATGGCATACAGTTTTGTTCAAGAATTTGCACAGGTATCATAGATGTCCTATTTTTGTCACAGTGATGCATCTGTATCTGCTGAACTGTTGCAGTTTCTCTAGAACTAGCGGGTTTAGGAGCAGCATCTGCCAAATGAAGTAAGATATGTTGCCCTCACTAAGAGAAATGTTTCCATACATGGACATGCACATTTTCTTTTAAAAAAAATTTTTTATTATACCACTGTGTGATACACAATTACAAAAACATTCATGATTGGGTTTCAGTCATACACTGCCCCAGCATCTGCCCCTCCACCCGTGCCCTATTCCCACCACCAATGGCCCCAAATTCCCTCCCACCTCCTCCAGCCTGCCTCTATATCAGGTGCTTTTCCTTTTCTTCATTCTCTCTCTCTGCTCTCTCTCTCTCGCTCTCACTCTCTCTTCTCTTATACATTGTGGCTTCCATACAGATATTTAGGTATTATCATGGAAATTCCTTTGTGTACACTCAATGTTCAGTTCTAGCTGGTGTTAACATTTCCCACAATTAGTAGAATACTGATATATATTTATACCCTACTAATAAATGCAGATATTCTATATCTGTCCTTTTCTTTCTGACTAATTTCACTCAGCATGATAGTGTTCAAGGACATACAAATTTTCATGTATATCAAGAAGCTACCTAGTAGGAATTTAAAAGTTTGACAAAGATAGGTAGATAGTAAACACTCACAGACATGGGGCAGAGCTGCTACTGGCTCTCCCTGTGCCCAGCCGCTCACAAGGCGCCCGGGAGGGATGGCGGGTTCTAGCCCTGGCCAGCCACCTCAGCAGAGCCTCAGAATAAGCTGGATGATCCCCCACTCCATGAGGGCCTCCATTTTCCACATCCAGACTTCCCCCTCGTCAGAACTCCATCCAGCAGACCAGCCTATCACAGCGCCGGCTCACGCGGCCGAAAGCAGCTGGGTAGTTCATCAATAAATGTTGGATTTAGAAAGGACTACAAGAGTATGCTACTCACACGGCAGAGCCTGGCAAGCTACCCGTGTCATATTTGATATGCCAGATACCAGTAACAATTATAGACCTCATTCCCATGACCTGATGGAATGGTTTGAGACTCTTTATGTTCCTGGAGCAAGCAGGTGCCCTTGGGCTCTACTAGCATGAGACAGGACATATGGAGATGTTACTGGTGCCCGCTCGAGCAAATCGGTGATGAACGGGAAGACAGTGATACAGTGATACAGGTAGATAGTAGGGTGCTGTTTTTTAAAAAAAAGTGATACATGATCTACCTGTTATCAGCTGCGTGTACTACTTGCTAAAAAACCTAACTGGGTTTTCACTTGGTTAGACTGCTAATCAAATTTCAGATTATTTATAATGAGGTATGAAATAGAGACCATTCTTAACAAGAACCCTAGATGATGTTCATGTACACTGAAAGATGATAATCACTTTGTAAATGACTCCAAAGGGGAAAAGGTAACTAGACATTAACTTACCAGAACACAATTTTAGGAAATAAGGATCACAGAGTCCCAGTGGGATTGAACTGAAATGAATCAAGAACTCAAAAGAAAAAACTAATTTCAGATATACAGTTTACATGATCTGATTTTTATATATATATATATATATATATATATTTATATATTATATATATACCATGTATATATACATATGATATGTGACATTAATGTGTACTAATTATACTAAAATGTTTGGCAAATGTATAAAATTACTTACATTTTATTACATATTACACAAAATTATAAGTAAAATACATATTAACCCATATACTATGTATTTATATATTCCACTTCCTGTTGGCACAAAACTTATCTACTTCAATGGTGGTATCAAACTTGGAGATGCCAATACCTTCAGCAGTAAATCCAGTATCCTATGTCTGGGATACTTACTAAAGAGTGGCAGAGAATTGGAAAAATAGAAAAGGCCTCAAACAAAGTTTATCATTTCAAAAGAAAGCAAGAGTAAGAAACACTCCTGTGACACCTCGTCACATTCTTCTTACCTGGTAGCAAAAGACTTGCAGGAGCAAAGAATTCATTTTGAACCAAAAGATCTACGAGATCACCAACTGTGCAGTTTGTGGTGCCCCAGTCAAACAGTAATTCAGAAGTAGGACTTTTCCCCATCTGAATGAATGCTTCAAATCTCCTTAAAAACAAGTTGTAAAGAAATAAAATTAATGTGTAAACGACATTAACAGGAATTATTCCCCCCACCTGTCTGACTACAGTACCTCAATAATATTGAATAGAGTTGAATAATATTGAATTTAGCAAGAAAAACAGCATAAATGACAATTAAGGAAAAATTCTGTGAAGATATATATATATTAAGCACACTGAATATTTGCTTAGGGGATGGCCACATCCTTTTCCAGGGCTGGGCATGAGCAAGGCTCTGTCTAGTTGGTTTCTGCATGGCAGATGCTTCTTGGAACACAGATGTGGCATTTTGTTCTGGATAGGGATATGCTCTTTTCTATTCCTGGGAATGTTCATGTTATATGCTGTGATTACAGCTGCAACTTAGAGAGAAAAGTCCCTCCATGGTGAGCATGTAAACGGCATGATTGAGTTAAAAAAAACAACAATGGAAGGTCCCCCAAATGCAGCTAAAAAGATATTTTATAGGTAATTAGCAAAAAAATAAATTGGACGCAAATCCCGTGCCTAAGCCCACATTACCCCCTTGGTCCTACACAGGATACTGGAATACTGGGGTGAAAGAATGGCTGGAATAAACAATAGATGGGTTAGAAGTCCATCTTTAATTTGGTGTGAAAAAATAAAGAAGCAAGCTAAACCTTGGTGTTTGTTAGGTAAGCTAGAAAGATTAACCCATACACGACAATGGAATAATGTTTATAAAAACTTGTTATCATGGGATTGAAGGATGTTGGTATGGAAAATGACCTGAATTAAGCATTAATATATAAACACTGCTTTGTGCTAATGTAACTGTTTGATATTCTTGCTAGAAATCAAGCTATTGTTAAACAATTGTCATAAGCAAAATGTGGTCCTGTATTCTTTGAATAAAAGTTGTATATAAGTGTGCATCTGTTGAGGTCTAGCTGTCTGATGGAAAGTCACCATCTGAGGTTATTTTCCTGATGACCAAACCAGATAAGAAGAAGAAAAAACAGGAAGAGAAACTAAAACGAAGAAAAACTTTCCTTATTAATAATTGTTAAAATGTCACAAACATGTAATCTGCTTGCCAACAAGTACAGTATAGAGCTAGCCTCAAACTTCAATAAAATCAGACCTCCGCATCACTCTCTCAGGGTTTGTGTGTCTCTCTCGGCCAACTCCTCTCTCTGCACCATCTGGACAACCCCAGACTCCTGCTAGGGATGGACCTTAGCAGGGAATTATAGCATGAGCACACATAAACTCATCTAATGTTCAAAATAACACTGATTATTATATTTACTATTGGGAAAGCCAGTTATGGAGAATTAATCTCCCCATAGCAAAACCAATCAACGCTGAGATTCACATCTCAGCTGTGAAATTCACGTCTTTGTTGACACTAAGTGTCCTCTCAATCTACTAAAATTTTATGACTTTCCTGATCACTTATTAACTCTGCTAGTCATATGATTTTTAATAAACCAGACTGCTCAAAATAATTGACAAAGCATGAAGTTAGAGCTTTATGCCTTTGATGTAACATATTTTAATTAAAAGAAAAATATATTCCCATTTCTTTAAAAAGTTAGTTTTTGAAGTTATAATAAGAAAACAAGAGAGTACAGTGGCTAAGCCTTGCACGTGGCTAAGAGTCCCCAGCTGCCTGGATGGTTCCCTAAGCCTGCCAGAATAAGACTGAGCAAGCAGAGTGGGCCCCAAAAGCAAAAACATAAACAAAATAACTTACCCAACTCCTAGCAATATCTATACAGATACAAAAATACTAAATCAGCAGCTATTTCTCTGTGATCACAATGGCACTATTTACAGTAACCAAAATGTGGAATCAATCTAAATGCCCATCAATAGAGGCTGTATAGAAAAGTTGTACACACATTCAGTGAAATGTTATTCTATTTAAAAAGATGAAATTGTGCCTTTTAAAACAGAATTGAAGTAAAAGACAATGTTCATATGTGGAATATGAATAATTTAAACAGGCAAAGAATAAAAAAACTAACTCCTCCAGTTGGTGAAAATAGTGGTTATTAATATGGAGAATGAAGAAATGGAATAGAAAAATGAGAATAAAGGTGCTCTGGATGGTACTGGAACTTAGGTTGTGGGTGTGCTACGTCTTATACACATCTACAGGTATAAAGTTATACCTATGAAAGTTCATAGAATTTGTGACCAATGATGAAATTGATGATAAAATATAATCAATGAAAGAAAATTAAAAATTGACAATTAAACAAAGGAGTCTGATAAACTTCCTAACTCCAAAATTCTAGAAGACTTTTAAACACACCCCCCAAATTGAAATATGAGGCTGTACAGTAGAAAGGACGTTTGCCTTGAATACAGCTGACCCAGGTTCTATCCCTGGCATCCCATAGGGTTCCTGAACATGACAGGAGTAATTCTGAGTGCAGAGCCAGGTGTAACCCCTGAGCATTGCGGTACTTTTGGGGACCCAAAGAGTTTAAAAAAAAGAATTAGTATCATAACAATTTACTCTGCACCTAGATTTCACCTAAATTTACTAATTGACTAATTGGTAACATTCAAATGTAAAATTATTTAGGTATATTTATTTATTTATTTGCCACATCCAAGGGGCACTCAGGGACTTTCCAGGTTCTGTGGTCAGGGGTCACTCCCACTGGTGTTTAGAGGATCATATTCAGTGCCAGTGTTAAAACTGGAGTTACGAGGCAAGTGTCTTAACCAAAGAGACCATATAGGTCTCTTTATTTACTTAAAAAATTCAAACAATATAGCTTAGGTCACATGTTTACAGTCACTGTCACTGTCACTGTCTTCCCATTGTTCATCGATTTGCTTGAGTGGGCACCAGTAACATCTCCATACATCTTGTCACAAGCAAGTGTAGCCCAAGGGCATCTGCTTGCTCCAAGGACAGAAAGAGCCTCAAACCATTCTTCAGGTCATGAAATTGAGGCCCATAATTGTTACTAGTTTTTGGCATAACAACAACAACAAAAAAAAAAAACACGGGTAGCTTGCCAGGCTCTGCCGAGTATGTGGTATACTCTAAATAGAAGGCTCTCATCTTGAGCATTTACTGATGAAACTTAAAGGGAAAGATCAGGTTTTCTCTTGGCGGAACATAGAATTTAAAAGCAGGAAATTCTGAATCCAGATCCTGCTGAGCTCTGGTTAGATTTCCCTCAATATACTTTATGAATTTTGGTCTAATCTTGAGGTTTGTATAAGATATGGACACACTTTTTTTTTTGTATGTGATTATCCAGTTTTCTAAACATCATTTGCCAAAAGTGTTTCCTTGTTCCACGTAGGCACCGTTTCTCTGTCAAAGAATAACTGTCTATATCTCTGAGGACTTATCTCTAAGTTCTCAATTCTATTTTTGATAGAATTGATAGAATTGAGATAGAATTGATAGTCTATCCTTATTTCAGTACCATATTGCTTGGATTACACTTTCATAGTATAACTTAGACAGGAAATGTGTTACAGCTCATCTTTTTTTCTCAGAATGACTGGATATCTATTTTTTTACATCTTTTGTTACATTCATACCTGGGTATTTGATTTTTTTGGATACTACTATGAATGAATTTCATTTTTGATATTTCTCTTTGCTACACTGGCTTATTATTTCTAAAAGTTTCTAAGTGGAATTCTACTTATATTTTCATGTCATCTGCAAACAGTAAGAGTTTAATTTCCTCTTTTACAATTCGAATCTCTCTGACTTATTTTTTGTTATAATTACTGCAGTAAGGATTTCCTAGACTACATAGTGGAGTTAAAAGTGGCTTTCCTTGCCTTATGCCTGATCTCAGAGGGAAGGCTTTCAGTTTTCTGGCAATGAATATGTTGCCTGTAGGTTTGTTTTAAATAGGTGTTATTATCATTAGGACACATGTTTATAATAGTGTTGGGTGTTACAGTTTTGATCTTAACAGTTAACAGTTACACACAAAGTGGCCAAGGCCCCGAATTACCAGCTATTTGTCTGTTCTCCTGCCCTCTTTCATCTCCCTTCTTCTCTCACATTCTCATTTCTATAATCTGGGGTAAAGGATTTGCCTACATGAATAGCTTCTGTTACTTTGCCAAGCTATTCTCCAACTCCAAGATTTTAGGTTCTTTACCAAGTTAATAGGAAAGATACATACAAATTAATTTCTTCTTATATATATATATATATATATATATTTCTATTATTTTCTATTTTCTTCACTTTTGAACCAAATCCAGCAGTGCTCAGAGCTTACTACTGCCTCTATGATCAAAATCCCCTCTAGGCGGGACTTGTTGGATCATTGGGGTGCTGGTGACTGAACCCAAGTCAGCCTCGTGCCATTATTAAGTGTACTACCCACCATACTATCTCTCCAGCTGTCTCACTTCCAAAGATTTATTTTCATATGAAGTTAGATTGCAATTAGTGAATAAAATCAATCTGTATTTATATTTTACACTAAATCAAACATATGATTAGAGGGAAAGAACAGAAATTATCTGAAGATAGAATTAAAAATACTGGCTTAAAACAAACAATTCTTTTCATACATGTACAATTTACAATAAACTTTAAAATGTCAATGTGAAGAATTCCAATAAAACAATGTAAACATGCATTAAATATTCACATATTAAAGAGGTTTAAACATGCATTAAATATTCATATAGTAAAGAGTCTAGAATTTCACTAACTATTCTTAAAATATCCTTATACTATTTCAATCTGGAAACAAGAAGCAGAGTACGTTGCTTATCAAAACAGAGAACTAGAGTCAAAGTGAGAATCCTTAATATTCTATTTTTAAGATCACAATATTATCCTACCTGCTTAATAGTAGAAAATAAAACAAAAAATAGATTAATTATTATATATTTTTGGCTCACACATGGCAATGTTCAGGGGTTACTTCTGGCTATATGCTCAGGAATTACTCTGGGCAGTGCTTGGAAACCAGTGGGGTGCTGGTGATTGAACCCAGTTGGTCGCATGCATGCAGGCAGTGCCCTACCTGCTGGCCCCATATTTTAAAGAAATAAAGATAATTTATTGACATAATCTCAACTGAAGAGAGGTTTTATTTTATGAACTGTAGCACTAAACTTTATCATTAGCAAACTGTGATGTAATAATTTAAAAAAGAAAAAGTGTTACCTTATGTGAAACTGATTGTACCTATCATCACCAGATGGGTTTTTAATAGCTACTGCTAACTTCTTCCATCCTTCTTGAGGATCAATAAAATCTGCCAGTTTCCTAATTAGTCCAGCATTCAGGCAGCGCATATGTTGATGGTGTTATAGGTTTGTTCATATTCAATTCCTAAAATTGGAAAATACGGAAAATTTTTGTTACAATTTTATAGTAACATTAGCAAAGTATTTGGAAGCTTATAAATCACACTTTGTTCCACTGATGAAATGCTGGCAACCTATTGTACCAATATAAAAGAAACACTCTAAGGTCAATTAGTTGATATCCTAAGAAGAAATTTAATCTTTCTTTAAAATTTTTTTGATGAGGTAACCAAAAGGAAATAACAAAAACATTCAATTTAAACGTTTCTATCTATTATTTTATTTTATTTTGCTTTTTTGGGTCACACCCGGTGACACTCAGGGGTTACTTCTGGCTCTGCACTCAGGAATTACTCCTGTCGGTGCTCGGGGACCATATGGGATGCCGGG